>CM050918.1:20127323-20129823 GCA_027742785.1 Vigna reflexopilosa
CACCACTACCCCCGCCACCACCACCACCATCACCACCGCCATAACCGCCACCACCACCACAACAACCACCACCACCACCACCACTACCACCACCACAACCACCACCACCACCACCACCCCCGCCACCACCACCACCATCCCCACCACAACCGCCACCAGCACCACTACCACCACCACAACTACCACTTCCACCCCCACAACCACCACCACCACCCCCGCCACCACCACCACCACTACAACCACCACCACCACCACCGTTGCCGCCATAACCACCCCCACCACTAACACCACCACCACCACCACCACAACCTCCACCACCACCACCATTAGCACAACTACCACAACCACCACAACCACCATCACCACCACCACCACCACCACCACCGCTGCTGAAACCACAAACACCTCCACCACCACCTCCACCACCACCACAACCACCACCACCACCACCTCCGCCACCACCACCTCCACCACCACCACAACCACCACCACCACCACCACCCCCACAACCACCACCACCACATACTCCACCACTAACACATCCACCACCACCACCACCACTAACACTTCCACCACTACTACCACCACCACAAGCACCACCACCCCCACTACCCCCGTCACCACCACCACCACCACCACCACCACAATCACTTGCACCACTACAATCGTCGCCGCCACCACCACAACTACCACCACAACTATAACCACAACCACCACCACAACCCCACCACTACCACCGCCACAACCACCACCACCAGCGCCACTGCCACCACCAACACCACCGCAGCACCACCACCACCACCACAACCACGACCACCACCACCACAACCACCACCACCACCACCACCACCACCACCAACACCCCTGCCACCACTACCACCACCAAAACTACCACCTCCGCCACCACTAAAACCACAACCACCACAACTAGCACCACAACCACAACCACCACCACCACACCACCACCACCACGACCACCACCACCGCCGCCGTAACCACCAACCCCACCACCACCACCACAACAACCACCACCACCACCACAACCATAACCACCACCACCACCCCCACCACCGCCACCACCACCGCCACCACCACCACCATCACCACCACCACAACCACCACCACCCCCACAACCACCACCACCACCACCGCCACCACCACAACCACCACCACCACCACCAGCCCTGCCACCACTACCACCACCATAACTACCACCTCAGCCACCACTAAACCACAACCACCACAACTAGCACCACAACCACAACCAGCACCACCACACCACCACCACCACGACCACCACCACCGCCGCCGTAACCACCAACACCACAGCCACCACCACAACAACCACCACCACCACCACAACCATAACCACCACCACCACCACCACCACCACCGCCACCACCACCACCATCACCACCACCACAACCACCACCACCACCACAACCACCACCACCACCACCACCACAACCACCACCACCCCTACAACCACCACTACCACCACCGCCACCACCACAACCACCACCACCACCACCTCCGCCACCACCACCACCACCACAACCACCACCACCACTACAACCACATCCACCACCATCACTACTACCGCCACCACAACCATCACCACCCCCGCCACCACCACCACAACCACGACCACAACCACGACCACCACCACCGCCGCCGCAACCACCAACACCACCACATCTACCACCACCACCACCACCAACACCTCCGCCACCACCACAACCATAACCACCACCACACCCCCACCACCACCACCACCACCCCCACAACCACCACCACCACCAACTCCGCCACTAACACCACCACCACCAATACCACAACCACCACCACCACCACCACCACTACCACCACCACAACCACCACCACCACCACCACCCCCGCCACCACCACCCCCAAACCACCACCGCCGCCGCAGCCACCAACACCACTACCACCACCACAACCATCAACACCATCCCCACAACCACCACCACCACCACCGTTGCCGCCACAACCACCTCCACCATTAACACCACCACCACAACCACGACCACAACCACGACCACCACCACCGCCGCCGCAACCACCAACACCACCACATCCACCAACACCACCACCACCACCAGCACAACCACCACCACCACCAACACCTCCGCCACCACCACAACCACCCCCACCACCACCACCACCACCAACTCCACCACTAACACCACCACCACCAATACCACAACCACCACCACCACCACCACCACTACCACCACCACAACCACCACCACCACCACCACCCCCGCCACCACCATCCCCACCAGAACCGCCACCACCACCACAACTACCACTTCCACCCCCACAACCACTACCACCATGACCACCACCACCACCTTCACCTCCACCACCACCTCCGCCACCACCACCACCACCACCACACACCCCCACCACCACCACCACCCCCACAACCACCACCACCACCAACTCCACCACAAACACCACCACCACTACTACCACC
>CM050918.1:20132323-20135049 GCA_027742785.1 Vigna reflexopilosa
CACCACCACCACCACCACCGCCACCACCACCCCACTACAACAACCACCACCACCACCTTGCCGCCACAACCAACTCCACCACTAACACCACCACCACCACCACCACAACCTCCACCACCACCACCATCACACAACCACCACAACCACCAGAACCACCATCACCACCACCGCTGCTGAAACCACAAACACCACCACCACCGCTGCTGAAACCACAAACACCACCACCACCACCACCTCCACCACCACCACAACCACCACCACCTCCGCCACCACCACCACCACCACCACCACACCCCCACCACAACCACCACCCCCACAACCACCACCACCACCAACTCCACCACTAACACATCCACCACCACCACCACCACTAACACTTCCACTACCACTACCACCACCACAACCACCACCACCCCCACTACCCCGTCACCACCACCACCACCACCACCACCACAATCACTTGCACCACTACAATCGTCGCCGCCACCACCACATCTACCACCACAACCATAACCACAACCACCACCACAACCCCCACCACTACCACCCCCATAACCACCACCACCAGCGCCACTGCCACCACCAACACCACCGCAGCACCACCACCACCACCACAACCACCACCACCACCACCACCCCTGCCCCCACTACCACCACCATAACTACCACCTCCGCCACCACTAACACCACAACCACCACAACTAGCACCACAACCACAACCACCACCACCACACCACCACCACCACGACCACCACCACCGCCGCCGTAACCACCAACACCACCACCACCACCACACAACCACCACCACAATCACAACCATAACCACCACCACCACCACTGCCACCACCACCACCGCCACCACCACCACCATCACCACGACCACAACCACCATCACCACCACCACAACCACCACCACCACCACAACCACTACCACCACCACTGCCACCACCACAACCACCACCACCACCACCACCACCACCACCACCACCGCCACCACCACGACCACCACCACCGCCGCCGTAACCACCAACACCACCACCACCACCACAACAACGACCACCACCACCACAACCATAACCACCACCACCACCACCACCACCACCACCACTACCATCACCACCACCACAACCACCACCACCACAACCACCACCACCACCACCACAACCGCCACCACCACCACCACCACAACCACCACAACCACCACCACCACCACCACCTACACCACCACGAACACTACCACCACAACAACCACTACCACCATCTCAACCACCACAACCCCCGCCAGCACTACCACCACCACCACCACCACGACAACCACCACCACAACCACCACCACCTCCACAACCACCACCACCACCAACACCACTCCCATCACCTCCACCACCACCAGCACAACCACCACCACCACCACCACCACCACCACAACCCTACCACCACCACAACCCCCACAACCACCACCAGCACCACTCCACCACTAACACCACCACCACCACCACCATAAACACAACCACCACAACCACCACGACCACCACCACCTCCACCACCACCACCACTACCACCACAACAACCACAACCACCATCTCAACCACCACAACCCCCGCCAGCACTACCACCACCACCACCACCACCACCACAACCACCACCACAACCACCACCACCACCACAACCACCACCACCACCAACACCACTCCCACCACCACCACCACCACCATCACCACCACCACCACCCCCAAACCACCACCGCCGCCGCACCACCAACACCACTACCACCACCACAACCATCAACATCATCCCCACAACCACCACCACCACCACCGTTGCCGCCACAACCACCTCCACCATTAACACCACCACCACAACCACCACCTCCACCACCACCACCACCACAACCACCACCACCACCACCA
This sequence comes from Vigna reflexopilosa, assembly GCA_027742785.1. Taxonomy (NCBI): domain Eukaryota; kingdom Viridiplantae; phylum Streptophyta; class Magnoliopsida; order Fabales; family Fabaceae; genus Vigna; species Vigna reflexopilosa. The sequence continues at coordinate 20,134,231 of CM050918.1, forward strand.
CCACCACCACAACCACGACCACCTCCACCGCCGCCGCAACCACCAACACCACCACATCCACCAACACCACCACCACCACCACCACAACGACCACCACCACCAACACCTCCGCCACCACTACAACCACCCCCACCACGACCACCACCAGACCCCCACCACCACCATCACCCCAAACCACCACCACCACCACTCCACCACTAACACCACCACCACCACTACCACCACCACAACCACCACCACCATCACCACCACCACCACCACCGCCACCACCACCACCACCACCACCACCCCCACCACCACCACCACCACCAAAACCAACACCACCACCACCACCACCACCACCACCCCCACAACCACCACCACCACCATCACCACCGCCATAACCGCCACCTCCACCACAACAACCACCACCACCACCACCACTACCACCACAACAACCACCACCACCACTACCACCCCCGCCACCACCACCACCATCCCCACCACAACGGCCACCATCACCACTACCACCACCACAACTACCACTTCCACCCCCACAACCACCACCACCACCACCACCACCACCACCACCCCCGTCACCACCACCACCACTACAACCACCACCACCACCATCGTTGCCGCCACAACCACCTCCACCACTAACACCACCACCACCACCACCACAACCTCCACCACCACCACCATCAGCACAACCACCACAACCACCAGAACCACCATCACCACCACCACGACCACCACCACCACCCCCACAACCACCACCACCACCAACTCCACCACTAACACATCCACCACCACCACCACCACTAACACTTCCACCAC
>CM050918.1:20135149-20155681 GCA_027742785.1 Vigna reflexopilosa
CAGACGCTGCCACCACCACAACAACCAGCACCATCGTCGCCACCGCCGTCGTCACCATCACCACCTCCACCAACGCCGTCGCCGCCGCCAGCACCACCACCACCACCACCATCATTAAGACCACCACCACCACCATTAAGACGACCACCACCATCGCAACTACCACCACCGCCGTGACCTCCACTACCACCACCACCACCACCACCAGTACCACCACCACCACCACTAACACCATAACGACCACATTGACCACCAACATCACCGCCGCCACCACCACCACCACCGTCGTCGTCGCCGCCACCACCACAACCCAAACCACCACCAGCACTAACACCGCCATCGCCACCACCACCCGCACCACCACTATCACCACCACCACAACCACAACTAACACCACTACCACTAACAGCACCACCATCAGCACCACCGCCACCGCACCACCTCCACCACCACCGCCACCGCCGTCGCCACCACCAACACCACAACGACCACCACGACCACCGCCACCACCATCACCGCCACCACCACCCCCGACACTACCAACGCCAACACCACCACCACCAGTCGGACCAGCACCAACACCACCACCAACACAATCACTGTCACTGTCGCCGCCACCACAATTGTCACCACCACCACTACCACCACCGCCGCCACCACCACCACCATCATCTCCACCACCACCACCACCACCAGCACCACCACCATCGCCACCACCACCACCACTGCCACCGTCGTTGCCACCACCACCACCACCACCACCGCCACCACCGCTGATATCGTCGTCACCTCCACCAACACCACAGCAACCACTTCCACCACAGCCGCCGCCTCTACCGCCATCGCCACCACCAGCACCACATCTGCCACGACTTACACCACCACAACCACAACTAGCACCATCGTCCCGACATAGCTGTCGACGCCACCACCACCACCACAACCACTACCACAACCACAACCACCACCACCACCACAATCGTCGCCACCGACGGCACCACCAACACCACCACTAACACCTCCACCACCACAGTCCCGCCATTTCCACCCCCGCAACCACCACCACCACCACCACCAGCCTCGCCGACATTTCCAGCAGCACCACCACCAACAACGCCGCCGCCACCGCCACCGCCACCATCGCCGTCACCACCACCACCACACCCACCACCACCGCCACCGCTGCCGGTGCAACCACCACCATCACCACTACCACAAACATCACCACCGCCACCGCCACCGCAACCACTGCAACAACCACCACCGCCGCTACTGCCGCCACCATCACCATAACCACCACCACCATCACCGTCGCCGCCAACACCACCACCACCACTATCATCAACACAGACGCGTTACCACCATAACCACCAACACCATCACTGTCGCCGCCACCACCACCACCACCATCACCCCCATCGCCGCCGCCGCCACCACTACCAGTAGCACCACTACCACTTACTCAAGCACAACCACCGCCACAACGACCACAACAGCCACCACTACAACCATTACCACAACCACCACCACCTCCACCACTCCCATCGCCGTCACAACCACCACCACCGGTACAACCACAACCACAACCACCACAACCACCACTGCCGCCACCGCCACCGCCACCGCCATCACCACCACCACCACCACCACAGCCACCGCCACCGTCGCCGCCCCCACGACCACCACCACGACGACTAAGACCACCACAACTAACACCACAACCACCACCACCACCACCACCACCACCACCACCGCCGCCGCCACAGCCGCCGCCACGGCCACCACCATCACCACAACCACAACCACCATCGCCATTGCCGCCGCCACCACTACCAACACCACCACCACCGCCGCAACCCGCACTACCATCACCATCACCACCACCGTCGTCGCCGAAGCCACGACTACCAGCACCACCACCACCACTAACACCACCACGACCACCACTCCCAGCAGCACCACTACCACTAACTCAACGACGACCACCACCACCACCACAACCACCACCACCACTCCCACCACCACCACCACCACTACCACCACCACCGCTACCACTACCACCATCACAACGACCACTACACCCACCACTACAACCACCACCACAACCACCACCATCGCCACCACCACCACAACCACCGCCACCACCATCACTGCCACCGCTGTCACCACCACCACTACTACACCCACAACCACAACCACCACAACCACCACCACAACCACTACCACCACCGTCGCCACCAGCACCACCACTACAACCACCACTACAATCACCACCACAGCCACCAGAACCGTCGTCGCCACCACCACCACCACCACTACAAATACCACCGCCGCCGCCACCACCACTACTACAACCACAACCACAACCACTACAAACACCACCACCATTACCACCGTCGCCACCACCACCGCCACCACCACCACCACTACCACCACCACCCCCCGCCTCCACCACCACCACCACCACGACCACAACTAACACCACTACCACTAACAGCACCACCACCAGCACCACCGCTACCGCACCACCTCCACCGTCACGGCCACCACCACCACCAAAACCACCACCATCAGCACTAGCACCATCATCACCACCTCCACCACTGCCACCATCGCCACAACAACCCCCACCACCACCATCCCCATGCCCACCACCACTACTACCACAACCATTGTCACCGCCGTCGCCAACACCCTCATTACCAAAACCACTACAACCACTAACTCAACCACCACCACCACCACCACCACCCCGACCGCCACGGCCAACGCCACCCGCACCACCATCACCATCACTAGCACCATCACCATCACCGCCGACGCCACCACTATCAGCACCACCACCACAACTAACTCAACCACCACCACCACCACCACCACCGTCGCCATAAACACCACCCGAGCACCACTACAGCCACAAATACAACCACCACTACAACCACCACCACCACCACCACCACCACCACCGCCACCACCGCCACTGCCGTTGCCGCAACCGCCACCACCACCCCCATCACCGTCGACACCCCTACCACAACCACCACCACCATCACCGTCGCCGCCACCCCTAACGCCACCACAATCGACGCCACCGCTGTCGCCGACACCACCACCACCACCACCTCCACCGCTACCTCCGCCGTCACCCCCACCACCATCACCACCACCACCACCACCACCACCACCACCACCAACGGCACCGCTACCAGCACCTCCACCAGCACTAACTCGACAACAACAACAACCACCACCACCACCCCCACCGCCACCGCCACCGCCCCCGCAACCCCGACCACCATCACCGCCACCACCCCCACCAACGTCGCCGCGACCTCCGCCACCACCACCACCACCGCCACCGTCGCCGCCACCACCACCGCAGCATTGGCACCATCACCACCACTGCCACCATTTTCTCCACCACAACCGCCACCCCCACCACCCGTACCACGACCACCGCCGCCAACACCACCACCGCCACCACTACCACTAACTCAACGACCACCACCACCACCACTCCCAGTAGCACCACTACCACTAACTCCACGACCACCACCACCACCACCACAACCACGACCACCACTCCCACCACCATCACCACCACTACCACCACCACCGCCACCACCACCACCATCACAACGACCACTACACCCACCACTACAACAACCACCACAACCACCACCACTGCCACCACCACCACAACCACCGCCACCACCTCCACTGCCACCGCTATCACCACCACCACTGCTACAACCACAACCACAACCACCACAACCAGCACCACCACCACCACCGTCCCCACCAGCACCACCACGACCACCACTACAACTACCACTACAATCAGCACCACAGCCACCAGAACCGTCGTCGCCACCACCACCACCACCACTACAACTACCACTAACACGACCACAACCACCACTTGCACCATCGTCCCAACACAGCCGCCACTGCCACAACCGCCATCACCACCACCAGTACCACCACCACCACCATCACCACCACCAGCACCGTCGCCGCCATCACCAGTACCGCCACCACCAGCACCGCCACCACCACCACTAACACCACCTCAATCGCATCCACCACAACCACCATCGCCACTACCACTAACACCACCATCACCACCACAACCCCAACCACCATTGTCGCTACCACTACCATCACCGTCACCGACACCGCCGCCGCCCCCACCACCACAACGACCACTAACACCACAACAACCACCACCACTGCCATCACCGCCACCACCACCACCACCACCACCACCAGAACCACCACCACCAATATCGCTGTCACCCTTGTCACCGAGACCACCACCATCACCGCCACCGCCGCCACCCCCACCACCATCACCACCACCACCACAACCATCGCCACCACCACCACGAAAACCACCACCACCACTAACACCACCATTGCCACCACCACCACCAGCATCGCCACCACCACCACCACTACCATCGTCTCCCCCACCACAACCGCCACCACCACAACCACAACCATTATCGCTACCGCCGCCACCACCACCAGTACCTCCACCACCACCATCACCACCGTCACCGCCATCTTCAACACTGCCACCACCACCACTAACACCACCTCGACCGCATCCACCACAACTACCACCACCGTCCCGCCACCGTCGCTCCAGCCACCACCCGCACCACCGCCACTACCACTAACACCACTACCACCACCACCACCACCACAACCACAACCACCACTACCACCGCCACCACCACCACCACCACCGCCACCGCCACCGCCACCGCCACCGCCACCCCCACCCCCCACCACCACCACGACCACTAAGACCATGACCACTAATACCACAACAACCACCACCACTGCCACCACCTCCACCACCACCACAATCACTGCCACAACTATCGCCGACAGCACCAATCACCACCACTATCACCGTCGTCGCCAATCCTAACGCCACTACCACCACCCCCACCGCTGCCGCCATCACCACCACAATCGATGCCACCGTTGTCGCCGACACCACCACCACCACCACCTCCACCGCTACCTCCGCCGCCACCCCCACCACCATCACCACCACCACCACCACCGTCGCTGACGACACCACTACCAGCACCTCCACCAGCACTAACTCAACCACAATCACAACCACCACCACCACCACCCCCACCGCCACTGCCCCTACCATCCCTACCACCATCACCGCCACCACCCCTACCAACGTCGCCGCGACCTCCGCCGCCACCACCACCACCGCCACCGTCGCCGCCACCACCGCCACTACCACAACCACCACCACCAGCATCCGCACCATCACCACCACTGCCACCATTTTCTCCACCACAACCGCCACCCCCACCAGCAGTACCACCCTCATCGCCGCCAACACCACCACCGCCACCACTACCACTAACACCACCTCGACTACATCCACCACCATCACCACCACCGCCACCGCCGCTGCCGCTGCCGCAACCGCCACCGCCACCGCCACCACCATCACCACCACCCTCGCCGCCCCTACCACAACCACCACCACCATCACCGTCGATGCCACCCCTGACGCCACCACCATTACCCCCACCGTCGCCGCCACCACCACCACAATCGATGCCACCGCTGTCGCCGACACCACCAACCACCACCTCCTCCACCGCTACCGCCGCTGCCACCCCCACCACCATCACCACCACAACCACCACCTCCGTCGCCGACGGCACCACTACCAGCACCTCCACCAGCACTACCTCAACCAAAACCCCCACCGCCACCACCTCCACCACTACCACCACCATCGCCACCCCCACCACCAGTAGCACCACCACCGCCGCCATCACCACCACCGCCACCACTACCACTAACACCACCTCGACCGCATCCACCACCATCACCACCACTGCCACCGCCGTTGCCGCTGCCGTAACCGCCACCACCGTCACCGTCGTCGCCCCTACCACAACCCCCACCACCATCACCGTCGTCGCCCCTACCACAACCACCACCACCATCACCGTCGCCGCCACCACTGACGCCACCACCACCACCCCCAACGTCGCCGCCACCACCACTGCCACCATTTTCGCCACCACAACCGCCACCCCCACAACCAGTACCACCATAATCGTCACCATCACCAACACCGCAACCACTACCACTAACTCCACCTCGACCGCATCCACCACAACCACCACCACCACCGCCCCGCCACCACCGCTACCGTCACCACTAAATCCATCACCACTACCACTAACACCATAACAACCAACACGACCACCGCTTCCACAATCAGCTCCACCACCACAATCAAACCACCACCACCACTGACACCACCATCGCCAACACCACACCCACCTGCCGCACTACCACCAATACCACCACTGTCACTGTTGCCTCCACAACAATTGCCACCCCTACCACTACCCCCACCGCCGCCGCCACCACCACCATCATCTCCACCACCACCACCACCACCACCACCACCACCACCACCACCACCGCCGCCGCCACCACCACCACCACCACCGCTGATATCGTCGCCACCACCACCACAACTATCACAAACACTACCACCACCACCGTCGCCGCCAACATCAACGCCGCTACCGCCACCACCAGCACCACATCTGCCACCACTAACACCACCATAACCACCACCACCACCACCATCGTCGCCGCCGAAGCCACCACCAGCACCACGACTAACACCACCAGCACCACAGTCCCGTCACTGCCACCGCCGCAACCACCATCACCACCACTATTGTCGCCGTCATTTCCAGCAGCAACACCAACGGCGACAGCGGTGGCAGCGATTGTGGTTGTGGTTGTGGTGGTGGTGGCGGTGGTGGCAGTGGTGGTGGTGGTGGTGGTTGTGGCGACAATGGTGTTGTGTTAGTGGTCGTGGTTTTCGTGGTCGTGGTTGTGGTGAGGGTGGGGGCGGCGGTGGCGGTATTGGTGGTGGTGGTGGCGGCGACAGTGGTGGTTGTGGTTGTGGTAGTGGTGGTGGTGGTAGTGGTGTTAGTGGTAGTGGCGGTGGAACGGGTGGTGGCGGCAACGGTGGTGGCGGAGACGGGGGCAATGGTGGTGGTGGTGGTAGTGGTGTTAGTGGTAGTGGCGGTGGAACGGGTGGTGGCGGCAGCGGTGGTGGCAGAGACGGTGGCTATGGTGCTGGTGGTAGTAGTGGTGTTAGTGGTAGTGGCGGTGGAACGGGTGGTGACGACAGCGGTGGTGGCAGAGATGGTGGCATTGGTGGTGGTGGTGGTGGCAGTTGTGGTGGCGGAGAAGGTGGCAGTGGTGGTGGTGGTGGCGATGCTGCTGGTGGTGGTGGTGGTGGTGGTGGTGGTGCTTGCGAGGATGGAGGTGGTGGTGGTGGTGGCGGCGGTGCTGGTAGTGGTGGCGGCGGTGCTGGTAGTGGTGGCGGTGGTGGTGGTGGTGATGATGGTGGTGGGGGTGGCGTGGCCGGTGGCGGTGGGGGTGGCGGTGGTGAATGTGGTGGTGGTTGAGTTAATGGTGGTGCGGGTAGTGGTGGTGTCAGCAACGGGGGTGGCGGCGGTGGGGGTGGCGGTACTGGTGGTGGGGGTGGCGGAGACGGTGGCGGAGACGGTGGCACTGGTGGTGGTGGTGCCGATGCTTGTGGTGGTGGTGGTGGTGGTGGTGGTGGTGGTGGCGGCGGTGCTGGTGGTGGTGGTGGCGGTGCTGGTGGCGACGACGGTGGCGGTGGTGGTGGCGGTCTTGGTGAAAAGAGCCTATTACTAATTATCGGCTTGTTATCCCTAGCCTCCCCTAGTAACTAATAATGCATAATGAGCGGAAGCAAAATACAATTGATCGTCCTACCCCTATCCCTAGGCGGTATTAACATAATCAAGGAATTCTCCCCAATTCATGACATTACCATACGTCCCCGTATCAATAAAGACAAACAACATCTACCGAATGAGTTAAACTGTAGAAGCATTAAGTACAGGTAAAGAACCTAACAATTGATAAATCAAGCATATGCAAGCATATAAAGTAAACAAGAATTTAAATATATGAGAGTTTCAAAAGATTACATTGTTCCCCAACAACTAAGGGTTTAGTTCACCATAATCATGGTGAAACTAGATGAATTGAATGGAAGAATGGAAATAGCAAACCCTAGAATTGATAAAGTAGAGCCTAAGCATCCAAGAAATCTCCTCCAAAGGTGTAGAGTTGTTGTGGACTTGTTCTCTGCAAAAAGAATTACATTTGGATTCGCACTAGGGTTATATACAACCTCAATGCTCTTCTTTTGCCTTTCAATTTTCCCCATACAACCCCAAACTTGAACCTTTTCATCACATAAGATTATTCTCAACCCTACTCAAGATAAATGATTTCAAATCAAGGGTTCTCATCCTGTTTAAGGCCAAAGTTCAAAAAGGGTATAAAATTTTAAACTTTTTGGGTGAAATTTTTGGCTAAATAAGGGCTTTCAAACATGGCCTTGATCATATAACATAAGCATGCAAATCAATCAATTATCAAGACTAAGGCAATATCATTCAGGATTCCTTGTGAATAATACATATATCAATAAGAACTCTAGAGCTCAAAACCTCACACACATGCTCTCTCTCACATCATTCATTTATCCTGCATAGCATCACAATCACAATCATGAACCACAACACATCTATTCATATAATTAGTGAATCATTTAACTGGATATCAACACACATACATTCTCAGTCAACCACATTCAATCATTATCTAATACTTGTCATGCATTTTTAATACTACCATCAGAACCATTGTATAAGCCAAGCATTGACACAAGATAAAAGTTCAACCTATTCTACAAATTCAAAGTACAAAAGAAAAAGAAAAAATCCCTGTCTAAGTACTGGCATCCATCAATAGATGCCCTCAACGCAAGTCCTCATCTGAGTCCTCCTGGTCTCCATCATCAGCATCTTCAAAATTCTCTTCATTATCATCATCATCCATATCTGGTGCTTCATCTGCTCCAGCCCTGCTGCCCTGTGCTTGCTCTTGAGGCCAAGCCATAGCTTCATGGAACTCGTCCATAGTCCACATGTGTGTTGGTGGTTGCTGATACAACCCTACTATCATCTCAGCAGTGGCTATTTGTCCTCTACGAAGAGCCTCCATCCTAGCTTCTATCATGGACATATACATGTCCCTCATCGGGAATGGCTCGGCATGATGTGCCGGTGCATCTACAGGTATATGCTCCTACTGTGTTGCTGCTCTCCTAGGACGTCTTCTAAGTGCTCCAACTGCCTCCTCTTCCTCACAGTACTGCTGATAATAAGCAGCATCTATGGCCTTCCTAGGCCTCTCATATGGTGGAACTACAGTGTCCACCCCTGCCTGCTGACACAAAAAGGTGATCAGGGATAGATGTCCTAACGGTGTCCTGCTACTCACAGTAGTAGCGCAGCTGTAAATCTCGTCAGCAATGACTTTCGCAATGTTTACATCTAACTGCCTTAGCATGCAGTAAATGAAGATGATCCGATGCATGGTGATGTCGGAAACATGTGAGCATGGCTGAATGTTGGCATGAGTAAATGCCATCTAGTATTTTGCCTAAGGCGTCAAATCTACCCTTTTTATGTTGATGAGCAATCCATTAGGGTTGTTCTGAAAATGCCTTCCAGGAAGGCACATAACCCTCTCAATATTTGCTATATCTTTGAACCCCCCGACAAGTGCTGCATATTAGCATTGTTCCCCTAGCCATTCAGTGCCCAAAAAGCTGTTAATGGTGTCCGAGTCATACCTGATGATCTGTCCCCTCACATAGCTCATATATCTACCAGCATCAACTCCTCCTCTAGGTAAAGTATTTGTATAAAATTCCTTCACTGATTCAATGCTGGCAGGTGCAGGATATGTAGCCAACCTCTCCCAATCTCTTCTCATGATTTCTGCTCCAAATTCAGGAGCCAAATTTGGGATAAAAGTGGCCTTCCTCTCCATCAATAATCTCCTCTCCTGCACAGTCACAAAATGTTCCTCATGTTTCCTGGAGAGGAACCTAGGCGAATAAAATCTTCTTTGCCTCTCAGGTTCCTTCCTTTTGTTACCAAGAGTTTTCACCCTTCTTGATGATGATGACAGTTTTGCATAATATTCAAAATAACACAGAGATACATCATTAGAGGTTAGTATATCATCAATTAAATTCCAAACTAATCACATCCCACCATTGAGAGAAAAACAGGGTCCCTCAGTGTCCCTGCATCAAGAATCAAGCCTTCAGCAAAATCTGCAGCAGACCGCCCAGGCGCAATAGTTGGTTCAAGCTGCACCACCGCTCAGCGTCAAAGGAGACCGCTCAGCGGTGGTGACTAGGGATTCTTAAAAACCTTTTTAAAATCGCCCCATTTTCCATTCTAACACTAATTTCATCAATCCAGACCAAAATCATGCAGTTCAATCGGATTAAACAGTTCCTATTTCATCAACTAATGCATAGAAATAAATAACCCTAGTTTATCATGTTCCTACGCATGTTCTTCATCAAATTCAAATTTAGAAACCCTAAGAATGAAATTGCACAACTTACTTGAATGGAGAAACTAGATGCTTGCTAACTTCCTTTTAATTGATGACGAATGCCTCTTAAGTGTACGAACTCTCAACGAAAACCCCAAACTTTGACAAGACAATGATAGAAAGATGAAATTTTTGTGAGTGGGTGATGAGAAAAAGTGGGGAAATCCCTTTGGAAAACCTTTGAAAGTGAATTTGGGTGCTAGGGTTCACAGAGAACGCTTGGGCGAGCTTCAAAGAGAGTTTTCGAAAAGTGCAGAACCCAAAAACGCTGAGCTTTTAAAAGCCCAAGCGCAGTCTGCGCCGCCACCGCTTAGTGGTAAATATGCACCGCTCAGCGGTGGACAGGAAAAAAAAATTTCTCTTCTTTGCTTACTTTTGCATAATTCCACCCTTTTGCACCTGATTTTAACCTTCAATTTTTCAATTTCATGCTTTTCCCCTCTTAGATGCAAATGCAAACATATAATTCCCTTAAGACAGAGTTTAAAAACAAACAAATAATCAACTGGGTTGCCTCCCAGGTAGCGCTTGTTTAACGTCACGAGCCTGACCCAAACCTGTTTAGCACTCATCAGTAAGTGCAGTTCTTACCAACACCCATCAGTAGGTGTACGTTCCTGTATCCTTTAGTAGATACATAGAATTTAGCATCCCTCAGTAGATGCTACCCAAAAATTGTTCAAAAATACCAATATTTACAAGTCCAAGTAAAAGAAAATTAATGTACAACAATCACTGGGGTGCCTCCCAGTAAGCGCTCTTTTAACGTCATTAGCTTGACCCGGTAGAGTTCAAACACCCATCAATAGGTGTTGATACTCCCTTTGGTTGATATTCTTTTCTTCTTCTTCTTCCTGCTGAATTTCTTCAGAATGTTGATAACACCAAGCACCTGTTTCCATGTCTCCATCATAGGAACTTTAATCTCCAATTTCTTGAAGATCTCCTATGATACTTCTTTGGATGAGGAAGAGGTTTTCCATATGATCTTTTCTTCTTTCCTCTCTTCCTCTTTTTCTTTCTTTTTATTTCCTTCTTTATTTTTCCACATTTTCTATTTTTTTCTTTTCTTTCAACCACTTCTTTTTCTTTCTCTTCTTCCTCACTCAACCTTTCTGTTTCTTCTATCTTTTCATCAACATTATCACTTTCCAAACTAGTGGCCTGGCATTCCTCCCTAGGGTTAACCTCAGTATTAACCCTAGAATTCAATATTTCATTGGATTGACGAATCTGTATCTCTAATCTTTTATTCCTTGCTTCATTTTCTTCTGTAGAGGAGAGAGTAATTTGGATAAGTCGTTCTAATGTCTTGTCCACTTTGTTGATTTGCTCTTTCAAAGTAGACACCTGTTGCCCTAATAGTAATTGTTGATGTGGATCTCCTGCTTCTCCATTCCAACTTTGATCCATGCTTGAGTGAGGTTCCCACCAGTAGTTGAAATTATTTTGATAGAATTGAGTGCACTTAGAACCAAATTCTTGTAAATACTGCATCATGTAAACATTAGGCACAAAATCCTAGAAATAATTTATTAGAACAAAAATAAAATAAACATAAAAATCAAGTCAAATTTAATCAGTTTACACTACTAGAAAAAGTTAAACCAAGAGTCCCCGGCAACAGCGCCAAAAACTTGTTAAACCCCTGGCAAGTGTACCAGATCGTATCAGAGTAATAATAATTGGTAAACCCAATATCGTTCTTCCCAAAGGACTCTTAAGGCCTCATCTTTCGTGTACACTAATCGTTTAAGACTTGAGAAAAGAAAATAATTTTAATGGTTTCAAATGCAAAACAAAAATAAACATGCAAATGCAGGAATTCAATTGACGAGAGAAACTATGAATGAATGAGGTTGTTGGGGTTTACAATTTCATCTTATCCACCCTCATATATCTACTCTTCTTATTTACTTTGCTTATTTATCATATTGCCATGCAAACTTTCTTGGTCTACCCTTAACCAAATCCCTTGGTGAAAAGAGCCTATTACTAATTACCGGCTTGCTATCCCTAGCCTCCCCTAGTAACTAATAATGCATAATGAGCGGAAGCAAAATACAATTGATCGTCCTACCCCTATCCCTAGGCGGTATAAACATAATCAAGGAATTCTCCCTAGTTCATGACATTACCGTACGTCCCCGTATCAATAAAGACAAACAACATCTACCGAATGAGTTAAACTGTAGAAGCATTAAGTACAGGTAAAGAACCCAACAATTGATAAATCAAGCATATGTAAGCATATAAAGTAAACAAGAATTTCAATATATGAGAGTTTCAAAAGATTACATTGTTCCCCAACAACTAAGGGTTTAGTTCACCATAATCATGACCAGAGGTTATTTGTATTCCTCGGAACCCCCCCCCCCCTACATCACCATTCAATATTTCTTGACCCACTATTGGCCAAACCACCTGAGCACTAGGCCTAATGTGCGTAGAATCACTTAACCATGCCTCATAATTGGAAAAACGAGCACCATGAAAATACATGCCACTCAGCCAAAGAAAGATGATAGAGAGTTGGCCGAAATGCGCACTAAAAACTAGATGAATTGAATGGAACAATGAAAATAGCAAACCGTAGAATTGATAAAGTGGAGCCTAAGCATCCAAGAAATCTCCTCCAAAGGTGTAGAGCTGCTGTGGACTTGTTCTCTGCCAAAAGAATTACATTTGGATTCGCACAAAGGCTATATATAAGCCAAAAAGATAACAAAAAAGATCTCAGAATCCAAAATATAAAAACAGACAACCGCCCAGGCGCCTAAATTGGCCGCTCAGCGGTTTGCCTCAACACACGCCACCACCCAGGCGCCAGAAATGACCGTTGAGCGGTTTGCCTCTTGTCGCTCTGGACGCTCAGCGTCACTGCCTGGGCGCCAGACAACAACTTTTCCTTGCACTAGGACGCTCAGCGGTGGAATTGACCGCTGAGTGGTTCACAGACTCTTCTTTTCTTCCTTTTTCTCCTTCATTCTTGAGTCTATGACCTTCCTACTTCATTGCCATCTTCCATTTTCATCAAAAACCCTGCAAAACAATGCAAAACAAGCATAATAACTCTAAAAACAACTTTTGACTCTCATGTAACACAACTTAAGAGTTTTACTTGATTCAAAGCTCATTTTAAGCTACAAAGGGTGTGTTTTAATATCAAATTTATGCATGAAAATAACGGTTTTGAGACCATTATCACACCACCACCACCACCGTCACCACCACCACCACCACCACCATTACAACCACCACTACTACAACCACAACCACAACCACTACAACAACCACCACCATCGTCGTCGCCGCCATCGCCCCCCCCACTGCCACCAGCACCACCGCCGCCGCAGCCGCCGTCGCCGCCACCATCACCACCACCACCACCACCACCATCGTGACCACCACCTCCACCATTCCACCGTCGCCTACACCACCACCGCTACCACCACAACCACCACCACCACAGGTTTCGCCATTACCACCAGCACCACCACCACCAGTAACACCACCACGATCAGCACCACCACATCCACCACCACCGTCCTGCCAATGCCGCCGCAGCCAGGATGACGACCCCCACCGTCGTCGTCGTCGTCGCTGCCACCACCACAACCACAATCACCACCACAACCACCACCGCCATCACCACCGCCACGACCACCACTACAACCACCACTACAACTACCACCACAACGACCAACACCGCGGTCGCCAAGACCACGACCACCACTACCACTACCATCACTGCCGCCGCCACCACTGCTACAACCACAACCACTACCATCACCGCCGCCACCACCACTGCTACAACCACAACCACAACCACTACAACCACCATCATCATCATTGTCGTCGCCTCCGCCGCCCCCCCCACCACCACCACCACTAACACTACCACCACTAACATCACCACCACCATCACCACACCACCACCACAGCGTCGTCGTCGTCGTTGCCGCCACCACCACGACCACTATCACCACCACCACCACCGCTGGCATCGCCGCCGCCACCACTACCAGCACCACCACCACCACTAACTCAACCACCATCACCACCAACACAACCACCACAACCACCACCACCGTCGCCATCACCACCGCCACGACCACCACTACAACGACCATTACAACTACCACCACAACGACCAACACCGCCGTCGCCAAGACCACGACCACCACTACCACTACCATCACCGCCGCCACCACCACTGCTACAACCACAACCACAACCACTACAACCACAACCACCATCACTGTCGCCGCCACCGTCGCCCCCACCACCAACCACCCTATTTGCCACCACCACCACCACCACGACCACTAATACCACAATGACCACCACGACACCACGATTACCACCACCACCACCACCACCATCACCGCCACCACCACCACCACCACCACCGCCACATCCAATACCACCGCCACCGCACCACCTCCACCACCAGGACAATTAACACCACCACCACCACGACCTCCGCCGCCACCACCACCAAACCACCACCACAACCACCTCCACCAGCACCATCACAACCACCACCACCATCACCACCACCACAACCACTGCCACCGCCATCGCCACCCAAGTGATGCCACCACCACCACCACAACCACCACAACCACAACCACCCTCACCGTCGACGCCACCGATACTACCACCAGCACCACCACCACCGTCGTCGCCGCCACCACCACAAAGATGACCGCCATATCCATCGCCGTCGCCACCGCTGCCTTCGCCGCCACCACCACCACCACCACCACCACAACGTCGCCACCACCGCCGCTGCCACAACCACCACCACCACCACCACCACCACCACCGCCACTACCACAACAACCACCACCATCACCGTCGCCGCCACCGCTAACGCCACCACCACCACCACCACCACCGTCGTCGCCGCTGCCACCACTACAAGCAGCACCACTACCACTAACTCAACCACCACCACCTCAACCACTAGCACCACTCCCACCACATCCATTACCACCGTCACCACCACCACCACCACAACGACCATTAGACCCACCATTACAACCACTACCACAACAACCACTACCGCCACTGGCACCACAACCACCACCACCACCACCACTGCTACAACCAGTCCCACAACCATCACCGTCGCCACCACCACCACAGCCACCACCACCGCCGCCACCCCTACCAACACCACCAGCATGACCACTAAGACCACCATCACTAACACCACCACTACCACCACCATCACAACAACCAACACCGCCGTCGCCACCACCACCACCATCATTGTCGGTGCCACCGCCGCCCCGCCCCCACTATCCACAACCACCAAAATCACCACCACCACCACCACCATCGCCACCACCAATACCACCGCCACCGCACCACCTCCACCACAACCACCACTAACACCACGACCACCACCGCCGTCGCCGGCACCACCACCAAAACCACCACCACCACCACCACCACAACCACTTCCACCACCATCGCCACCCAAGCGACACCACCACTACCACAACCACCACAACCTCAACCACCATCCCCGTCGACGCCACCGACACTGCCACAACCACCACCGCCACTACCACCGCCGCCGCCACCGCCACTACCACCACGACAGCCAGTACCGCCGTCGCCGCCGCTGCCGTTGCCGCCACCACCACCACTACTACCACCACCACCAACACCACCATTATCACCACCACTACCACTACCGCCACCACTACCGCACCACCGCCACCACCACCACAACCACAACCAGCATCACCGTTGACACCACCGACGCTGCTATCGCTGCCACCACCACCACCACCGCCGCCACCGCCACCATCGTCGTTACCACCACCACCACCACCGTCACCACCACCACCTCCACCACCGCCGCCAGTACCACCACTACCACCACTACCACCATTAAGACCACCACCACCATCCCAACTTCTACCGCCGCCGCCACCTCCACTACCACCACCACCACCACCTCCACCACCACCACCACCACCACCTCCACCACCACCTCCGCCACCACCTCCACCACCACCATCGACACTAAGACCATCGCCACCACCACAACCACTAACACCACCACTCCCACCACCACCACCACCACCACCACCATAATGACCATTACACCCACCACTACAACCACCACCACAACCACCACCACCGCCACCGCCACCACAGCCACCACCACCACCACCATTGCCACTGCCGTCACCACCACCACATCTACAACCACAACCACAACCACCACAACGTTCACAACTGCCACCACCACCACAACCACAACCACCAACACCATCATTCCCACCACCAGCACCACCGTTGCCACCACCACCACCAGCACCGTCGTCGGCACCACCACCACCACTACCACTAACAACGCCGCCGCCACCACCATCGCTGCTACAACCACAACCACCACCACCATCATTGTCGACGCCTCTGCCGCCCTCCCCACCACCACCACCACCACTAATACCACCACGACTAACATCACCACCACCACCACCGCCACCACCAATACCACCGCCACCGCAGAACATCTACCACCACCACCATTAACACCATGACCTCTAGCACCAGCACAATTAACACCACCACCCCCACGACCTCCGCCGCCACCACCACCACCACCACCACCACCACCACCACCACCACAACCACTGCCACCGCCATCGCCACCCAAGCGATGCCACCACAACCACAACGACCATCACCGTCGTCGCTACCAACACTGCCACCACCGCCACCACCACTACCGCCGTCGCCACCACCACCACTAAGACCACCACCACCAACACCACCCTTCTCACCACCACCATCACCGTCGCCACCACCACAACCACTAATGAGTTGATATTTTATTGATTTCACTTAGTTTATTGTGCTAGAATTAATCAGGGAGTTGTGCTTAATTGTTCGATATTTTCCCGTTTTTCCTAATTGTGCTTAATTTGACCAGAAATTCTAATTTTAATTAATTTGAATTTTCTGAGCTAATTATTTGCATTATTATTTTCAGGGAAATTTTAGCAATACAATTTGGGACATTTGGAGTGCCGTCAAATAATTCAAGACTCTCCAATTAGACATTTTAAATTTAGTTACATTATAAATTAATTATTTAAACTTTTTAAACAAACTTTTGCACATTGAGCCATTGTTGGCAAAATTATGAGGGCCCAAATTGTAGGACACTTGGCTCCACTTTGGGTTTTATTTTATGTGGACCCCACCCTTACAAGAGGACACACAACATTTGAGAAGGAGGGCAGCAACCAGTCGACTCTCTCACTCTCTTCACTTGGCTTGGAACGTTTTTTTTCATGGAGCTTTTATTTGCATTGTTGGATTTTGGTTGAATGAAAGTGGATGCAGCAGCACGCACAACATGAAGCACTAGGAGTAGCATTTCAGTTCTTTTATTTCTTTGAGAAAAAAGATTTGATTTGATGGAAGGAAAGCCATTTGGTCACGACATTGAGTCTGCAACGTTGTTTTTGGAAGGAAATGAGTAATGAATGTCCAACCGCCTTATTTTCTTGCCTTTAGCTTTTGAAAATTTAGTTCAATCAGGTTCATGCCTTTTCTTTATTTTTTTTATTGAAGCTTCATTCCAGCTGCAGATGCATTTATTCTTATTAGATGAAGAAATGGTGATTGATTGAAGTGGTGTTACAACCACTTGTGCATTTAAATATTCCAAAGCTTTTCAATTTAAATACATTCAGCATTTTACCTTGACTTTTGTGGTTTGGTGTCACGGCCCTTGCTGGATGAAAGGAAGTCTTGCTGCAGCACCCATCAAGGAAAACACGATTATTTCTTTTTCATTTGGGAAGCACATTATTTTACTTTTAAGGAAAAAAAAAGGTTACAGCTTGTGATGATGGGACGGTTGGCAGCAAATGTAGCAATGTCTTTCTTTTATTCAATTGAAGAATGGGAGTCTAGGATGGGACGGTCTTTGTAGTTGTAGGTGTAGCTAGCTTTCTTTTCTTTTATTTATTTGAAGAGTGAAAAGTTGATTAGATAGGATTAAGTGATGTTTGTACGGTGGTGGTGTTGAGAGAAGAAAATGAATTTATTTTGGAGAAGTGGATACATGTTTCATTTAGGTGCAGCACTGCAGTGTGTTATCACGACATGGGAGGAGTTCTTGAAAGCATCTTTAATTTTCCATTGCTCTTGGGAAATGAAAGTAACGTTGGGCTTTAGGAGAAGAGAGGAATATATTTCCTTCCATTTTAAAAGCACATTGGTCACGTGAATGAGTAGAGAAGAATTTATGTTTTCTTAATTGTTTGTTTTAAAATATTTTATATTAAATGTTGAATAGTTTTTAATCTTTTAATTAAGTGTTGAATTTTAATAGCTTTAGTTGTGTTTAGATAATTTTTTGTGTAATGCTGGGTTTAGCATTTTCATTTATTTTAATGTTGTCTAATATGTTTGGTCTTGTCACTTTAATTGTCATGATAGCTTAAATTAATTGTGTTGGTCATTAGCGATATTGCATTGCTTCTTTGAGATTTCTGGACTGTATTTGTAATTGTGACTCTGACTTGGTTAATATCAAATCCGTATTTGTACTTGCAATTGGGTCTACACTTAGTTGCCCAGTTGGTGTTGAGTCATCTCTTAGTCGATGAAACTGCATGGTGTAAATTAGATTTGACGTTAACATTGCGTTCTCTTAGTCGCTTTTATGAAAAAATAATTAGACTACGGTTAGTTGATTAATTGTGTTCGATTAGAGGTTTGAGTTGGTTTTATTTTGTTGATCTGTGATAAGAAGCATTGTAATTAAGTTAATGACCAATTGTTTTTAGTCTGTCTTTGAAACCAGTTTTTTTTTTAGATTTGTGTCTGTGTTTCTGTTTGCGTCAGTGATTTGATTTTATTCATCCGTATTCACCACAACGTTTTCACAAACCCTCCCCCCACCTTCATGTGTGACTTAATTCTTGAATCGCAAAATTGGTCCTTGAGAGACGACCTAGGAGTCATTTCCTAGCTATACTGCATTTCTAAATTGCACATTAAATTTGTGTGGGTTGCGACAACCCATCAACCACCATCGCCCATCAGCAAAACCACCACCACCACCATCGCCACTACCACCATAACCACTCCACCGCCGTCACGACCAAATTGATGCCACCACCACAACAACCACAACCACCATCACCGTTGACGCCACCGACGCTGCCACCACCACCACAACCAGCACCGCTGCCACTGCCGCCGCCAGCACCACCACCACCACCACTACCATTAAGACCACCACCACCATCGCAACTACCACCGCCGCCGCCGCCTCCACTACCACCACCACCACCATCAACACCACCACCACCACTAACACCATAACGACCACCACGACCACCACCAATACCGCCACCAACATCACCGCCACCACCACCACCACCACCGTCGTTGCCGCCGCCACCACCACAACCACCACCACCACCACCACCACAACCGTCGCCGCCGACGGCACCAGCAGCACCACCACTAACACCACCACCACCACAGTCCCGCCACTGCCATCGCCGCAACCACCACCACCACCACCACTGTCGCCGACATTTCTAGCAGCAGCACCACCACCAACGCCGCCGCCACCGCCACCGCCACCGTCACCGCCACCGCCACCACTAACACCACCACACCCACCACCACCGCCACCGCTGCTGGTGCAACCACCACCATCACCATTACCACAACATCACCACCGCCACTGCCACCACTGCAACAACCACCACCGCCGCTACTGCCGCCACCATCACCATAACCACCACCACCATCACCGGCGCCGCCACCACCACCACCACCACTATCATCAACACAGCCGCGTCGACCACCATAACCACCAACACCATCATTGTCGCCGCCACCACCACCACCACCATCACCACCATCGCCGCCGCCACCACCACTACCAGTAGCACCACTACCACTTACTCAACCACAACCACCGCCACAACG
>CM050918.1:20155781-20228960 GCA_027742785.1 Vigna reflexopilosa
ACCGCCACCGCCATCACCACCACCACCACCACCACAACGACAACTAATACCACCACCATTAAAACCACAACCACCACCACCACCACCACCACCACCACCACCACGGCCACCACCGCCACGATGCCCACCACCATCACCACCATCACCACCGCCGTTGCCGACACCACCACTACCAACACCACCACCTTCACTAACTCAACCACCACCCCTACCACCACCACCGCCGCCACCTGCACCACCATCACCATCACCACCACCACCACCGTCGTCGCGACGCCACGACTACCAGCACCACCACCACCACTAACACCACCACGACCACCACTCCCAGCAGCACCACTACCACTAACGCAACGACCACCACCACCACCACCACAACCACGACCACCACTCCCACCACCACCACCACCACTACCACCACCACCGCCACCACCACCACCATCACAACGACCACTACACCCACCACTACAACCACCACCACAACCACCACCACCGTCACCACCACCACAACCACCGCCACCACCATCACTGCCACCGTGTCACCACCACCACTACTACAACCACAACCACAACCACCACCACCACCACCACTACAACCACCACTACAATCACCACCAGAACCGCCGTAGCCACCACCACCACAACCACTACAAATACCACCGCCGCCGCCACCACCACTACTACAACCACAACCACAACCACTTAAACACCACCACGATCACCACCGCTGCCACCGCCACCGCCTCCACCACCACAATTAACACCATACCACTAACAACAGCACCACCAGCACCACCGCTACCGCACCACCTCCACCGCCACAACCACCATTACCACCAAAACCACCACCATCAGCACTAGCACCATCATCACGACCTCCACCACTGCCACCATCGCCACCACCACCCCCACCACCACAGCGGCCAAAACAGCTGATATCGTCGTCGCCACCAACGCCACCACCATCACCATCCCCACCTTCACCCCCACCACCGTCGCCACCACCTCCGTCGCTACCACCACCACCAAACCACCACCACCACTAACACCACCATCACCACCACCACCACCACTACCGCCACCGTCGCCGCCACCACCACCGCCACCACCACGACCACCACTAGCAACGCCACAACCACCACCGCCACAGCCATCGTCTCTGCCACCACAACCGCCACCACCACCACCACAACCACTGTCGTCACCACCAGTACCACCACCACCACCACCACCACCATCGCCGCCATCACCAGCACCGCCACCACCACCACTAACACCACCTCGACCGCATCCACCATAACCACCATCGCCACTACCACTAACACCACCACCACCACCAACACCACCACCACAACCACAACCACCATTGCCGCCGCCACCACCACCACCGTCACCGACACCGCCGCCGCCCCCACCACCACCACCAAGACCACGACCAATAACACCACAACAACCACTACCACTGCCATCACCGCCACCACCACCACCACCACCACCACCACAATCGCTGTCACCGTTGTCACCGACACCACCGCCACCACCGCCACCGCCGCCGCCACCCCACCATCACCACCACCACCACCACCACCACCGTAATCGCCAAAGCAACCACTACCAGCACCACCACCACCACTAACTCAACCATCACCACCACCACAACCACAGTCGCCACCACCCCCACCAACGTTGTCGCCACCACCACCACGAAAACCACCACCACCACTAACACCACAATTGCCACCACGACCACCACTACCGCCACCGTCGTGGCCACCACCACCGTCACCACCACCACCACCACCAGCATTGCCACCGCCACCGTCTCCGCCACCACAACCACCACCACCACCACCACAACCACTATCGTCGTCGCCGCCACCACCACCAGTACCACCACCACCACCACCACCACCACCGTCGCCGCCATCATCAGCACTGCCACCACCACCACTAACACCACCTCGACCGCATCCGCCACAACCACCACCATTGTCCCGCCACCGTCGCTCCAGCCACCACCGCACCACCGCCACTACCACTAACATCACTACCTCCACCACCACCACCACCACAACCACAAGCATCACTACCGCCGCCACCACCACCACCACCAGCACCACCACCGCCACTACCGCCGCCCCCCACCACCACCACGACCGCTAAGACCACCACCACTAACACCACAACAACCACCACTACTGCAACCATCACCACCACCACCACCACCACCGCCACGGTCGCCGCCACCACCACCGCCATGCCCACCATCATCATAGCCACCACCACCATCAACACCGCCACCGTCGCCGCCACCACCACTGCCACCATTTTCGCCCCCATAACCGCCACCCCCACCACCAGTACCACAACCACCACCACCACCACCACCGTTGCCGCTATCACCAGCACCGCCATCAGCAGCACTTCGACCACTACCACTATCACCACCTCAACCGCATCCACCATAATCACCAACACCAACGTTCCGCCACCACCGCTGCAGCCACCACCCTCACCACCTCCACCAGCACCGCCACCGTCGCCGCCACCACCAACACCACCACCACTACCACTAACACCATAACGACCACCACGTCCACCACGACGACCACCACCACCTTCACCTTCACCTCCACCACAAAAACCACCACCACCATCACCACTGACACCACTATCGCTAACACCACAACCACCAGCCGCACCACAACCAACACCACCACTGCCACTGTCGCCGCCACCACAAATGCCACCACCACCACTACCACCACCGACGCCGCCACTACCACCACCACTACCTCCACCACCGTCGCCGCCACCATCGCTGATATCGTCGCCTCCACCACCACCACCACTACCATTAAGACCACCACCACCATCGCAACTACCACCGCCGCCGCCGCCTCCACTACCACCACCACCACCATCAACACCACCACCACCACCACTAACACCATAACGACCACCACCAATACCGCCACCAACATCACCGCCACCACCACCACCACCACCGTCGTTGCCGCCGCCACCACCACAACCACCACCACCACCACCACCACAACCGTCGCCGCCGACGGCACCAGCAGCACCACCACTAACACCACCACCACCACAGTCCCGCCACTGCCACCGCCGCAACCACCACCACCACCACCACCACTGTCGCCGACATTTCTAGCAGCAGCACCACCACCAACGCCGCCGCCACCGCCACCGCCACCGTCACCGCCACCGCCACCACTAACACCACCACACCCATCACCACCGCCACCGCTGCTGGTGCAACCACCGCCATCACCATTACCACAAACATCACCACCGCCACTGCCACCACTGCAACAACCACCACCGCCGCTACTGCCGCCACCATCACCATAACCACCACCACCATCAACGGCGCCGCCACCACCACCACCACCACTATCATCAACACAGCCGTGTCGACCACCATAACCACCAACACCATCATTGTCGCCGCCACCACCACCACCACCATCACCACCATCGCCGCCGCCGCCACCACTACCAGTAGCACCACTACCACTTACTCAACCACAACCACCGCCACAACGACCACTACACCCACTACCACAACCACCACCACCACCACCACCATTTCCATCGCCGTCACCACCACCACCACCGCTACAACCACAACCACAACCACCACAACCACCACCACCGTCACCGCCACCGCCATCACCACCACCACCACCACCACAACGAATACTAATACCACCACCATTAAAACCACAACCACCACCACCACCACCACCACCACCACCACCACGGCCACCACCGCCACGATGCCCACCACCATCACCACCATCACCATCGCCGTTGCCGACACCACCACTACCAACACCACCACCTTCACTAACTCAACCACCACCCCTACCACCACCACCGCCTCCACCTGCACCACCATCACCATCACCACCACCACCACCGTCGTCGTCGACGCCACGACTACCAGCACACCACCACCACTAACACCACCACGACCACCACTCCCAGCAGCACCACTACCACTAACGCAACGACCACCACCACCACCACCACAACCACGACCACCACTCCCACCACCACCACCACCACTACCACCACCACCGCCACCACCACCACCATCACAACGACCACTACACCCACCACTACAACCACCACCACAACCACCACCACCGTCACCACCACCACAACCACCGCCACCACCATCACTGCCACCGTTGTCACCACCACCACTGCTACAACCACAACCACAACCACCACCACCACCACCACTACAACCACCACTACAATCACCACCAGAACCGCCGTAGCCACCACCACCACAACCACTACAAATACCACCGCCGCCGCCACCACCACTACTACAACCACAACCACAACCACTTCAAACACCACCACGATCACCACCGCTGCCACCGCCACCGCCTCCACCACCACAATTAACACCACTACCACTAACAACAGCACCACCAGCACCACCACTACCGCACCACCTCCACCGCCACAACCACCACTACCACCAAAACCACCACCATCAGCACTAGCACCATCATCACGACCTCCACCACTGCCACCATCGCCACCACCACCCCCACCACCACAGCGGCCAAAACAGCTGATATCGTCGTCGCCACCAACGCCACCACCATCACCATCCCCACCTCCACCCCCACCACCGTCGCCACCACCTCCGTCGCTACCACCACCACCAAAACCACTACCACCACTAACACCACCATCACCACCACCACCACCACTACCGCCACCGTCGCCTCCACCACCACCGCCACCACCACGACCACCACTAGCAACGCCACAACCACCACCGCCACAGCCACCGTCTCTGCCACCACAACCGCCACCACCACCACCACAACCACTGTCGTCACCACCAGTACCACCACCACCACCACCACCACCACCATCGCCGCCATCACCAGCACCGCCACCACCACCACTAACACCACCTCGACCGCATCCACCATAACCACCATCGCCACTACCACTAACACCACTACCACCACCAACACCACCACCACAACCACAACCACCATTGCCGCCGCCACCACCACCACCGTCACCGACACCGCCGCCGCCCCCACCACCACCACCAAGACCACGACCAATAACACCACAACAACCACTACCACTGCCATCACCGCCACCACCACCACCACCACCACCACCACCACCACAATCGCTGTCACCGTTGTCACCGACACCACCGCCACCACCGCCACCGCCGCCGCCACCCCACCATCACCACCACCACCACCACCACCACCGTAATCGCCAAAGCAACCACTACCAGCACCACCACCACCACTAACTCAACCATCACCACCACCACAACCACAGTTGCCACCACCCCCACCAACGTTGTTGCCACCACCACCACGAAAACCACCACCACCACTAACACCACAATTGCCACCACGACCACCACTACCGCCACCGTCGTGGCCACCACCACCGTCACCACCACCACCACCACCAGCATTGCCACCGCCACCGTCTCCGCCACCACAACCACCACCACCACCACCACAACCACTATCGTCGCCGCCGCCACCACCACCAGTACCACCACCACCACCACCACCACCACCGTCGCCGCCATCATCAGCACTGCCACCACCACCACTAACACCACCTCGACCGCATCCGCCACAACCACCACCATTGTCCCGCCACCGTCGCTCCAGCCACCACCGCACCACCGCCACTACCACTAACATCACTACCTCCACCACCACCACCACCACAACCACAAGCATCACTACCGCCGCCACCACCACCACCACCAGCACCACCACCGCCACTACCGCCGCCCCCCACCACCACCACGACCGCTAAGACCACCACCACTAACACCACAACAACCACCACTACTGCAACCATCGCCACCACCACCACCACCACCGCCACGGTCGCCGCCACCACCACCGCCATGCCCACCATCATCATAGCCACCACCACCATCAACACCGCCACCGTCGCCGCCACCACCACTGCCACCATTTTCGCCCCCATAACCGCCACCCCCACCACCAGTACCACAACCACCACCACCACCACCACCGTTGCCGCTATCACCAGCACCGCCATCAGCAGCACTTCGACCACTACCACTATCACCACCTCAACCGCATCCACCATAATCACCAACACCAACGTTCCGCCACCACCGCTGCAGCCACCACCCTCACCACCTCCACCAGCACCGCCACCGTCGCCGCCACCACCAACACCACCACCACTACCACTAACACCATAACGACCACCACGTCCACCACGACGACCACCACCACCTTCACCTCCACCTCCACCACAAAAACCACCACCACCATCACCACTGACACCACTATCGCTAACACCACAACCACCAGCCGCACCACAACCAACACCACCACTGCCACTGTCGCCGCCACCACAAATGCCACCACCACCACTACCACCACCGACGCCGCCACTACCACCACCACTACCTCCACCACCGTCGCCGCCACCATCGCTGATATCGTCGCCTCCACCACCACCACCACTACCATTAAGACCACCACCACCATCGCAACTACCACCGCCGCCGCCGCCTCCACTACCACCACCACCACCATCAACACCACCACCACCACCACTAACACCATAACGACCACCACCAATACCGCCACCAACATCACCGCCACCACCACCACCACCACCGTCGTTGCCGCCGCCACCACCACAACCACCACCACCACCACCACCACAACCGTCGCCGCCGACGGCACCAGCAGCACCACCACTAACACCACCACCACCACAGTCCCGCCACTGCCACCGCCGCAACCACCACCACCACCACCACCACTGTCGCCGACATTTCTAGCAGCAGCACCACCACCAACGCCGCCGCCACCGCCACCGCCACCGTCACCGCCACCGCCACCACTAACACCACCACACCCATCACCACCGCCACCGCTGCTGGTGCAACCACCGCCATCACCATTACCACAAACATCACCACCGCCACTGCCACCACTGCAACAACCACCACCGCCGCTACTGCCGCCACCATCACCATAACCACCACCACCATCAACGGCGCCGCCACCACCACCACCACCACTATCATCAACACAGCCGTGTCGACCACCATAACCACCAACACCATCATTGTCGCCGCCACCACCACCACCACCATCACCACCATTGCCGCCGCCGCCACCACTACCAGTAGCACCACTACCACTTACTCAACCACAACCACCGCCACAACGACCACTACACCCACTACCACAACCACCACCACCACCACCACCATTTCCATCGCCGTCACCACCACCACCACCGCTACAACCACAACCACAACCACCACAACCACCACCACCGTCACCGCCACCGCCATCACCACCACCACCACCACCACAACGACAACTAATACCACCACCATTAAAACCACAACCACCACCACCACCACCACCACCACCACCACCACCACCACCACGGCCACCACCGCCACGATGCCCACCACCATCACCACCATCACCACCGCCGTTGTCGACACCACCACTACCAACACCACCACCTTCACTAACTCAACCACCACCCCTACCACCACCACCGCCTCCACCTGCACCACCATCACCATCACCACCACCACCACCGTCGTCGTCGACGCCACGACTACCAGCACCACCACCACCACTAACACCACCACGACCACCACTCCCAGCAGCACCACTACCACTAACGCAACGACCACCACCAGCAGCACCACTACCACTAACGCAACGACCACTACCACCACCACCACAACCACGACCACCACTCCCACCACCACCACCACCACTACCACCACCACCGCCACCACCACCACCATCACAACGACCACTACACCCACCACTACAACCACCACCACAACCACCACCACCGTCACCACCACCACAACCACCGCCACCACCATCACTGCCACCGTTGTCACCACCACCACTGCTACAACCACAACCACAACCACCACCACCACCGCCACCACAACCGCCACCACAAATACCACCACCACCACTACCACCACCGACGCCGCCACTACCACCACCACCACCACTGCCACCGTCGCCGCCACCACGCTGATATCGTCGCCGCCACCACCACCACCACAACAACCACTACCTCCACCACCACCACCATCGCCGCCACCGCCACACATCTCCCACTACTAACATCACCACCACCATCATCAACACCCACGTCCCGACACAGCCGCCGCCGCCATCACCACCACCACCACCACAACCACCACCACTACCACCACCGTCGCCGCCATGCACCACCCCCACCACCACCACCACCACAGTCTAGCCACTGCCACCGCCGCTTCCACAACCACCACCACTACCACCACCACCACTAACACCACCACCACTACTCCACCCTCCATGACCGCCAACGCTGCCGGCACAAGCACCACCATCACCACCACCACTGCCACCGCCACCGTTGCAACAACCACCACCATAACCACCACCACCGCCACTACCATAACCACCAACACCATCACCGTCGCCGCCACCGCCGCCACCATCAGCACCACCACTATCCTCACCACTGCCGCACCCACCAGCACAACCACCAATACCATCATCGTCGCCGCCACCGCCACCACCACCTCACTACCACCCCCACCACCACTACCAGCAGCACCACTACCTCTAACGCAACCACTACCACAACCACAATGACCACTACACCCACAACTACGACCACCCCCAATACCACCACCACCGCCAAGGCCACCACAACCACCACAACCACCACCACCATCACCGTCGCAGCCACCGCCACCGCAATCGCCATCACTGCCACCAGCATCGCCACCGTCGCCCTCCCCTAACCAGCACCACCATGACCACTAAGACCACCACCACTAACACCACAACAACCACCACCACCACCACCACCACCGCCGCCACCACTAGCACCACCACCACCACCACCACCACCGTCACCGCTACAGCCACCACCACCACCACATCCACCACCACCCTTACAGCCACCACCACCACCTCGACTGCCACCACCAAGGCCACTCGCACCACCATCACCATCACTAGCCCCACCACCGTCACCGCCGACGCCACCACTACCAGCACCACCAACACCACTAACTCAACCACCACCACCACCACCAGCACCGTCGCCATCAACACAACCCGAGCACCACTACAACCACAACTACAACGACAACTACAACCACAACTACAACCACCACCACCACCACCACCGCCACCACCACTGCCGCTGCCACTACCGCAACCGCCACCACCACCACCTTCACCGTCGCCGCCCCTACCACAACCACCACCACCATCACAGTCGTCGCCACTACCACCACCATCTTCACCACTACAACCACCACCAGCACAAGCACCATGGCCACAACCACCACCGACCACCACCGCTACAGCCACCACCACCGCTGATATCGTCGCCGCCACCACCACCACCACAACAACCACTACAACCACCACCACCACCACCACCACCGCCATCGCCGCCTCCGCCGCCTCCGCCGCAACCACTACCACATCTGCTACCACTAACACCACCACAACCATCATCAACATCATCGTCCCGACACAACCGCCACCACCACCACCACCACCGTCGCTGTCCACGCAACCACCACCACCACTACTAAAACCACTGCCACCCGCCGCAACCACCACCACCACCACTACTATCGCCGTCATTTCCAACAGCAGCACCACCACCAACGCCACCACCATAACCACTACCACCACCACCACTAACACCACCACCACTAATACACCCACCACGACCGCCAACGCTGCCGGCACAACCAGCACCATCACCACCACCGCCACCGCCACCGCTGCAACAACCACCACTATAACCACCACCACCGCCCTCACCACAACCACCACTACACCCACAACTACAACCACCCCCAATACCACCACCACCGCCAAGGCCACCATAACCACCACAACCACCACCACCATCACCATCGCAGCCACCGCCACCGCCATCACAATCACTGCCACCACCACCGCCACCGTCGCCCCCCCCCCTCACCACCACCACCACCACCCTTACTGCAACCGTCGTCGCGATGCCCACCACCACCACTACCACAGCCATTGTCGCCGCGGTCGCCAACACCATCATTACCAGCACCACCATAACCACTAACTCAACCACCACCACCACCACCCCGACCGCCACCGCCAACGCCACCCGCACCACCATCACCATCACAAGCATCATCACCGTCATCGCCGACGCCACCACTACCAGCACCACCACCACCACTAACTCAACCACCACCACCACCACCACCACTGTCGCCATAAACACCACCCGAGCACCACTACAACCACAACTACAACCACCACTATAACCACCACCACCACCACCACCACCGCCACCATCGCCGCTGCCGCTACCGCAACCGCCACCTCCACCACCACCACCGTCGCCGCCCCTACCAAAACCACCAACACCATCACCATCGACGCCACCCCGACGCCACCACCACCACCCCCACCGCCGCCGCCACCACCACCACCACGACCACAATCGATGCCACCACCGTCGCCAACGACACCACTACCAGCACCTCCACCAGCACTACCTCAACCAAAACCACGACCACAACCACTACCACCCCCACCGCCCCCGCCCCCGCCCCCGCCACCCCTACCACCATCACCGCCACAACCCCCATCAACGTTGTCGCGACCTCCGCCACCACCACCACCACTAAAACCAACACCACCACTAACACCACCATCGCCACCACCACCGCCGCCGCCGCCACCATCGCCGCCACCACCGTCGCCGCCACCACCACTGCCACCACCACCACCACCACCACCAGCATTGCCACCCCCACCACCAGTACCACCACCACCGCCGTCATCACCACCACCGCCACCACTACCACTAACACCACCTCCACCGCATCCACCACCACCACCTCCACCGCCACCGCCACCATCGTTGCTGCCGCTGCCGCAACCGCCACCACCACCGGCACAACCATCACCACCACCGTCGCCGCCCTACCACAACCACCACCACCATCACCGTCGCTGCCACCACTGACGCCACCACAACCACCCCCAACGCCGCCGCCACCACCACCACCACCACCACAATCGCTGCCACTGGTGCCGCCGCCACCACCACCACCAAAACCACCACCACCACTAACACAACCATCGCCGCCACCACCACCGGCAGCATCACCACCACCACCAGCATCGCCACCACCACAACCACTGCTACCATTTTCGCCACCACAACCGCCACCCCCACAACCAGTACCACCAGCATCAGCACCGCCATCACCAGGACCTCGACCGCATCCACCACAACCACCACCACCACCACCACCACCGCCACCATCGCCGCAGCCGCTACTGCAACCGCCACCTCCACCACCACCACCGTCGCCGCCCCTACCAAAACCACCAACACCATCACCATCGACGCCACCCCGACGCCACCACCACCACCCCCACCGCCGCCGCCACCACCACCACCACGACCACAATCGATGCCACCACCGTCGCCGACGACACCACTACCAGCACCTCCACCAGTACTACCTCAACCAAAACCACGACCACAACCACTACCACCCCCACCGCCCCCGCCCCCGCCACCCCTACCACCATCACCGCCACAACCCCCATCAACGTTGTCGCGACCTCCGCCACCACCATCACCACTAAAACCAACACCACCACTAACACCACCATCGCCACCACCACCACCGCCGCCGCCACCGTCGCCGCCACCACCGTCGCCGCCACCACCACTGCCACCACCACCACCACCACCACCAGCATCGCCACCCCCACCACCAGTACCACCACCACCGCCGTCATCCCCACCACCGCCACCACTACCACTAACACCACCTCGACCGCATCCACCACCACCACCTCCACCGCCACCATCGCTGCTGCCGCTGCCGCAACCGCCACCACCACCGGCACAACCATCACCACCACCGTCGCCGCCCCTACCACAACCACCACCACCATCACCGTCGCCGCCACCACTGACGCCACCACAACCACCCCCAACGCCGCCGCCACCACCACCACCACAACCACAATCGCTGCCACCGGTGCCGCCGCCACCACCACCACCAAAACCACCACCACCACTAACACGACCATCGCCGCCACTACCACCGGCAGCACCACCACCACCACCACCAGCATAGCCACCACCACAACCACTGCCACCATTTTCGCCACCACAACCGCCACCCCCACAACCAGTACCACTAGTATCAGCACCGCCATCACCAGCACCTCGACCGCATCCACCACAACCACCACCACCAACGCCCCGCCACCGCCGCTGCCGCCACCACCCGCACCACCTTCACCACACCCGCCACCACTGCCGCCACCAATAAATCCACCACCACTACCACTAACACCATAACAACCACCACGACCACCGCCTTCACAATCAGCTCCACCACCACAACGGAAACCACCACCGACACCACCATCGCCAACACCACAACCACCAGCCGGACCACCACCAACACCACCACTGCCATTGTTGCCTCCACCATAATCGCAACCCCCACCAATACCACCACCGCCGCCGCCACCACCACCATCATCTCCACCACCACCACCACCACCACCACCACCACCGCTGATATCGTCGCCGCAACCACCACCACCAACACAAACACTACCAACACCACCACCGCCGTCGCCGCCAACGCCGCCACCGCCACCACCACCACCACATCTGCCACCATTAACACCACCACAAACTCCACCACCACCACCATCGTCGCCGCCGAAGCCACCACCAGCACCACCACTAACACCACCACCACCACAATCCCGCCACTGCCACCGCCGTAACCACCACCACTACCACTATTGTCGCCGTCATTTCCAACAGCAGCACCACCACCAACACCGTCGTCACCGCCTCTGTCGCCGCCACCACCACCACTACCACCACCACCACCACCACTAACACCAACACCACCACCACACCCACCACCACCGCCACCGCTGCCGGCGCAACCACCACCATCACCACTACCACAAATATCACCACCACCACCGCCACCGCCACCGCTGCAACAACCACCACCGCCGCTGTTGTCGCCACCACCACCACAACCACCAACACCATCACCGTCGCCGCCACCGCCGCCACCGCCGCCATCGCCACCACCACCCTCACTACCATCGTCGTCGCTGCCGCCACCACTACCAGCAGCACCACTACCTCTAACTTAACCACCACCACCACCACAACGACTACTACACCCACCACTACAACCACCACCACAACCACCACCACAACCACCACCACCACCACCACTCCCACCACCGTAACCACCACCACCACTCCCACCACTGTAACCACCACCACCGTAACCACCACCACCACTTGTACAACAACAACCACAACCACCAAAACCACCACCACCATCACTGTCGCCACCACCGCCATCGCCGCCCCTCCTCACCACCACCACCATGACCACTACGACCACCACCACTAACACCACAACAACCACCACCACCACCACCATCGCCGCTACCGCCACCACCACCACTACAACCACCCCCCTTACCGCCACCGCTGCCGCCATGCCCACCACCACCACTACCACAACCACTACCACAACCATCTTCGCCGTAGTCGCCGACACCACCACTACCAACACCACCACCACCACTAACAAAACCGTAACAACCACCACCGTCACCACCCTTACCACCACCGCCACCGCCACCCGCACCACCATCACCACCACAATCAACACCACTGTCGCCGCCCCTACCACGACCACCGCGTTGGTGGTGGTGGTGGTGGCGAGGATGGTGGGGGTTGTGGTAGTGGTGGTGGGGGTGGCGTGGCCGGTGGCGGTGGGGGTGGCGGTGATGGATGTGGTTGTGGTGGTGGTGGTGGTGGTAGTGGTGGTGTCTGCAACGGGGATGGCGGCGGTGGGCGTGGTTGTGGTGGTGATTGTGGTGGTGGTGGTTGAGTTACTGATGGTGGTGGTGCTGCTGGTAATGGCGTCGGCGACGGCGACGGTGGTGGTGCTGATGGTGATGGTGGTGGGGGTGGCGGCGGCGGTGATGGTGGGGGTGGTGGTGGTGGCGGCGGCAGTGGTGGTTGTGGTTGTGGTAGACGTAGTGGTGGTGGTAGTGGTATTAGTGGTAGTGGTGGTGGTACGGGTGGTGCCGGCAGCGGCGGTGGCGGGACGGTGGTGGTGGTGGTTGTGGTGGTGGTTGTGGTGGATGCGGTTGACGTGGTGTTAGTGGTTGTGGTGGCAGTGCTGGTGATGGCGGTGACGGTGGTGGTGGTGGTGATTGTGGTACTCGTGGGGATGGTGGCGGCGACGACAATGGTTGTGGTGGTGGTGGTGGCAATGCTGGTGGTGGTGGTGGTGGTGGTTGTGGCAAGGATGGTGGTGGTGGTGTTGGTGGCGGCGGTGCTGGTGGTAACGGTGCTGGTGGTGGCGGCGACGGTGGAGGCGGTGGTGGTGGTGGGTGGGGTGGTGGCGACGGTGGTGGTGGTGGTGGTGCTGGTTGTGGTGGCGTCGGTGACGCAGTGGTGGTGCTGGTTGTGATGGTGGTGGGGGTGGCATGGCTGGTGGCGGTGGGGGTGGTGGTGGATGTGGTGGTGGTGGTGGTGGTGGTATTGGTGTCGTTAGCGACGACGACGATAGTGGTGGTGGTGGTGATGGTGGTGGGGGTGGCGGCGGCGGCGGCGGTGCGGGTGGTGGTGGTGGTGATTGTGGTGGTGGGGGTTGAGTTAGTGGTGGTGGTGGTGCTGGTAGTGGTGGCGTCCGCAACGGCGGTGGTGGTGGAGGTCGTGGGGGTGGTGACGACGGTGGCGGTGGGGGTGGTGGTGGTGGTGGCGACGGTGGTGGCGGTGGGGGTGGTGGTGGTTGTAGTGGTGGCGTCGGCGATGGCGGCGGTGATGGTGCTGGTAGTGATGGTGGAAGGGGTGGTGATGGCGGTGGCGGAGGGCGTGGTGGTGGTGGTGGCAACGGTGGTGGCCGTAGGGGTGGTGGTGGTGGTGGTGGCGGTAGCGGTGGTGGCGGCAGCGGTGGTGGTTGTGGTTGTGGTGGATGCGGTCGAGGTGGTGTTAGTGGTGGTGGTGGCGGTGCTGGTGATGACGACGACGGTGGTGGTGGTGGTGGTTGTACTGGTGGTGGGGGTGGCGGTTGTGGTGGTACTGGTGGTGGGCGTGGCGGTTGTGGTCGCGGAGAAGGTGGTAGTGGTGGTGGTGGCGGTGGTGGTCGTGATGATGGTGGTGGTGGTGGTGGTGGCGACGGTGCTGGTTGTGGTGGTGGTGGCAGTGGTGGTGGCGACGACGGTGGCGGTGGTTGTGGTGGTGGTAGCGGTGGTGGTGTTAATGGTGGTGGTGGTTTTGGTGGTGGTGGTGGCGGCGGAAATGGCGGCGACGTTCGTGGGGGTGGTGGCGACGGCGGTGGTTGTGGTGGTAGTGGTGGCATCGGCGACTGCAGTGGTGGTGGTGGGGATGGTGTTGGGGGTGGCGGGGGCGGTGGCGACGATGGTGGTGGTGGTGGTGATAGCAGTGGTGGTGTTAATGGTGGTGGTGGTTTTGGTGGTGGTTGCAGCAAAAATGGCGGCGACGTTGGTGGGGGTGGTGGTGACGGTGGTGGTGATAATGATGGTGTTGGTGGTGGTGGTTGTAGTGGTGGTGGTGACGGAGATGGCAGCGGTGGTGGTGGTGGTGGTGGTGGTGGTGGTGGTGGTGGCATCGCTTGGGTGGCGATGTCGGTGGTGGTGCTGGTGGTGGTCGTTGTGGTTTTGATGGTGTTAGTGGTGGTGGTCTTAGTGGTCGTGGTGGTGGTGGCGGTGGCGATGGTGGTTGTGCGAGTGGTGGTGACGATGGCGGTGTTAGTGCTAGTGGTGGTGGCGGCGGCAGCGACGGTGGTGGTGGTGTTGGTGGCGGTGGTGTTGGTGGCGGTATTGGTGGTGGTCGTGGTGGTCGTTGTGGTGTTAGTGGTGGTGGTAGAGGTGGTGCGGTGGCGGTGGTGTTGGTGGTGGCGGTGGTGGTGGTGGTGGCGGCGACGACGGTGGCAGTGGTGGTAATGGTGGTGGCGATGGTGGTGGTGATGGTGGTGGTGGTGTTGGTGGCGGCGACGTCGGGGCTGCGGTAGTGGTGGTGTCTTCGGTGGTGTTAGTGGTGATGGTGGTGGTGGATCTGGTGTTGGTAACGGCGGTGCAAGTGGTGGTGGTGGTTGTGGTGGCAATGTTAGTGGCGTCGACGGTGATGGTGGTTATGGTTGTGGTGGTGGTAGCGGTGGTGGTGGTGGTGGTGGTGGTGGCGGTGGTGGTGGTGGGGTTGGTGGTGGTGGTTTTAGTGGTTGTGGGGATGGTGGTGGTGGTGGTGGTAGTGGTGATAATGATGGTGTTGGTGGTGGTGGTGGTAGTGGTGGTGGTGGCGGCGACAGCAGTGGTGGCGGCGGCGGCGGTTGTGGTGGTCGTGGTGGCAGTGGTGCGGGGGCGGCGGCAGCGGCGGTGGTGATGGTGGCAGTGTCTATGGCGTCGACGGTGATTGTGGTTTTGGTTGTGGTGGTTGTGGTGCTGGTGGTGGTGGCGGTGGCGGCGGCAACAGCGGTGGAAGCGACAACGGTGGCGGTTGCGGTGGTGGTAGCGATGGCGGCGGTGTTGTGGTTGTGGTTGTTGTTGTGTTAGTGGTGGTGGTCTTAGTGGTTGTGGTTCTGGTGGTGGGGGGTGGCGGTGGCGGTGGTGGTGGTGGTGGTGGTGGTGCTTGTAGTGGTGGGTGTAATGGTCGTTGTGGTGGTGGTGGTGGTTGAGTTGGTGGTTGTGGTGTTGGTGGTGGTGGTGTTGGTGGTTGTGGTGTTGGTTCTAGCAATGGTGGTGGTGGTGATGGGGGTAGGAATGATGGTGGTGGTGGTGGTTGTGGTGGCCTTGGCGGTGGTGGTGGTAATGGTGGTGGTTGTAGTGGTGGGTGTAGTGGTCGTTGTGTTGGTGGTGGTGGTTGAGTTAGTGGTAGTGGTGCGACTGGTAGTGGTGGCGGCAGCGGCGACGTTGGTGGTGGCGGTGGCGGCGACGATGATGGTGTTGGTTGTTATGGTGGTGGGGGCGGCGGTGGTGATTTTGGTGGTGGTGGTGGCGGTGTTGGTGACGACGATGATAGGGTTAGTGGTTATGGTGGTGGTGGCGGTAGTAAGGGTGGTGGTGGTTGTTGCAGCGGCGGTGGTGGCGATAGTGATGGGGGTGGCAGCAGCAGCGGTAGTGGTGGTAGTGATGGGGGTGGTAGTAATGATGGTTGTGGTTGCGCTGGCAGCGGTGTCGGTGGTGGTGGTGGTGGTGGTGGCAGCAGCGGTGGCGATGGCAGTGGCGGCGACGGTGGCTGTGGCGGCGGCGTTGGTGGTGGTGGTGGTGCTATAAATGACGGCGACGCTGGTGGTGGTGGTGGTGGTGGTAGCGATGGTGGTGGAGGCGATGTTGGAGTGGTGGTAGTGGTGGTCGCGATGGTGGTGGTGGTGGTGGTGGCGGCGGCTGTGTCGGGACGATGGTGCTAGTGGTTGTTGTGGTGCTGTTGTTAGTGGTGGTAGATGTGGTGCTGGTGTTGGCGGTGGTGGCGATGGCGGCGGCGGTGGGGTTGGTGGTGGCGGCGACGATATCGGTGGTGGTGGTGGTGGCGATGGTGGCGGTGGTGGTGGTGGCGACGATGGCAGTGGTTGTGGTGGTGGCGATGATGCTTTTGCTGGTAGTGGTGGTTGTGGTGGAGATGGTGGTGGTGGTGGTGGCGGCGTTGCTGGTAGTGGTGGTGGTGGCGATTATGGTGGCGGCGGCGGCGGTAGTGGTGGTGTTGGTGGTGGTGCGGCTAGTGGTGGTGGTGTTGGCGATGGTGGCGGCAAGGGTTGGTGGTGGTGGTGGTGGCGGCGACGGCGGTGCTGGTGGTTGTGGTGGTGGTTGTAGTGGTGGCGTTGTGGTGGCGGTGGTGTTGTCGGTTGTGGCGGCGACGGTGATGGTGTTGTGGTTATGGTGGTGGTGGCGACAGCAGCGGTGATGGCGGTGGTTGCAGCGGCGACGATGGCAATAGTGGCAGCGGCGATGGTGTTTGTGGTGGTGGCGGCAAGGACAATGGTGGTGGTGGTGGTGGTAATGTTGGTGGTGGTGGTGGTTGCGCCAACGGCGGTGGCGGTGATGGTATTAGTGCTGGTGGTGATGGTGTTAGTTGTGGTGGTGGTCATGGTGGTGGTGGCGGTGGTGGCAGCGATGGCGGCGGTGTTGTGGTTGTGGTTGTAGTAGTGGTGGTAGCGGCGGCGATAGTAGTGGTAGTGGTGGTGGTGGTGGTGGTGATGGTGGTGGGGGTGGCGGGGGCGGTGACGGTGGGGGGTGGTGGTGGTGGGCGTGGTGGTGGTGGTTGAGTTAGTGGTGGTCCTGTGATGGTGATGGTGATGGTGTGGCGGCAGCGGTAGCATTGATGGTGGTCGTGGTGGTGGTGGCGGGAGGAGCGGTGGCAACGATTGTGGTGGTGTTGATGGTGGCGGTGGTGGTGTTGGTAGTGGTTGTGGTGGTTGTTGTGGTGTTAGTGATGGTGGTCTTAGTGGTCGTGATCGTGGTGGGGGGTGGCGGCGACGGTGATGGTGGTGGTGCTTGTAGTGGTGGGTGTAATGGTCGTTGTGGTGGTGGTGGTGGTGGTGGTGGTTGAGTTGGTGGTAGTGGTCATGCTGGTAGTGATGTCGGCGGCGGCGGCGGCGGTGGTGACTGTGGTGCTGGTGGTGCTGGGAGTTATGGTGGTGGCGGCAGCGGTAATCGTGATGGAGGTGGTGGTGATGGTTGTGGTTGTGGTTGTAGCAGTGGTGTTAGCGGCAGCGATGGTAGTGCTTGTGGTGGTGGTGGTGGTGGCGACGGCGGTGCTGGTGGTTGTGGTGGTGGTTGTAGTGGTGGTTGTAGTGGTGGTTGTAGTGATGGTTGTAGTGGTGGGGGCGATGGTGACGGTGGTGGTCGTGGTGGTGGTGGTGGTGCTAGTAGTGGTAGCGGCAGCGACGACGGTGGTGGTGGTGGTGATGGTGATGGTGGTGGGGGTGGCGACGGCGGTGGCTGAGGGGGTGGTGATGGTGCTGGTGGTGGTGGTGATTGAGTTAGTGTTGGTGGTGGTGGTGGTGGTGGTGCTAGCGGTTGTTCTGGTGTTAGTGGTGGTGGTCTTAGTGGTCGTGGTGGTGGTGGGGGGGCGGCGGCGGCGGCGGTGGTGGTGATGGTGGTGGTGGTGGCGGCGACAGTGATGGTGGTGGTGGTGTTGGTTGTTGTGGTTATGGTTCTAGCAGTGGTGGTGTTGATGACGGCGGTGGGAGTGGTGGTGGTGGTGGTGGTTGTGGTGGCCTTGGCGGTAGTGGTGGTTATGGTGGTGGTTGTAGTGGTTGTTGTGTTGGTGGTGGTGGTTGAGTTAGTGGTAGTGGTGCGACTGGTAGTGGTGGCGGCAGTGGTGGCGTTGGTGGTGGCGGTGGTGGCGACGGTGATGGTGTTGGTGGTTATGGTGGTAGGGGTGGCGGTGGTGATTTTGGTGGTGGTGGTGGCGGTGGTGGCGGCGACGATGATGGGGTTGGTGGTTATGGTGGTGGTGGCGGCAGCAGTGGTGGTAGTGGTTGTTGCTGCGGCGGCGGTAGTGGTGGACGAGATGGGGGTGGTAGTACTGATGGTTGTGGTTGCGATGGCAACGGTGGTGGTAGTGGTGGGTGTGGTGGTGGTGGTGGTGGTGGCGATGGTAGTGGTGGTGGTGGTGGCGGTGGTGGTGGTGATGACGATGGTTATGGTGGTGCTGGTAGTGGCGGTGGTGGTGGTGGTGGTGGTGGTGCTGGCGATGACGGTGGCAGTGGTGGTGGTGGTGGTGGTGGTGGTGATGGTGGTGGGGGTGGCGGCGACGGCATTGAGGGTGGTGGTGGTGGCGGGGGCATCGGTGGCAGCGATTGTAGTGGTGCTGGTGGTGGCGATGGTGGTGGCGGTGGTGGTTGTTGTGGTGTTAGTGTTGGTGCTCTTAGTGGTCGTGGTGGTGGGGGGGGGGGGGGCGGCTGCGACGGCGGTAGCGATAGCGGCGACGGTGATGGTGGTGGTGGTTGTGGTGGTTGCAGTTTTGGTTGTAGCAGTGGTGGTGGTGGTGATGATGGTGGCAGTGGTAGTGGTGGTGGTGGTGGTTGTGGTGGCGGTGGTGGTGGTGGTTGTGGTGGCGGTGGTGGTGGTTGTGGTGGTGCTTGTAGTGGTGGGTGTAGTGGTCGTTGTGGTGGTGGTGGTGGTTGAGTTAGTGGTGTGCGTGATGCGGCGACGGTGGTGGCGGTGCTAGTAGTGGTGGTGATGGTGGTGGTGGTGTTAGTGGTGGTGGTGGTAGTGGTAGTGGTGGCGGCGGCGGCAGCGGTGGCAGCGGCAGCGGTGGCGGTGGCGGTGGTGTCGGCGACAACGGTTGCGGCGGTGTTGGTGGTGGCAGTGGCAGCAACGACTATGGCAATGGTGGTTGTGGTGGTGGCGATGGTGGTGGTGGTGGCGGTGGTGGTGGTGGTGGTGATGGCCATGGTTGTGGTGGTGGTGGTGGTGGCGGTGGTGATGGTGCTAGTGGTGGTGGTGGTGGTGGCGATGACGGTGGTAGTGGTGGTAGTGGTAGTGGTGGTAGCGGCGGAGGCGGTGGCAGGGCGGTGGTAGTAGTGGTGGTCTCGGTGGTGGCGATCCTGGTGGTGGTGATGGTGGTGGTGGTGGTGGTGGTGGTGGCGATGGTGGTGGTGATGATGGCGATGGTTGTGGTGGTGGTGGTGATGGCGAAGGTGGTGGTGCTAGTGGCAGTGGTGGTGGTGGCGACGACGGTGGCAGTGGTGGTGGTGGTGGTGGTGGTGGTGGCGGCGACAGCGGTGGCAGGGCGGCAGTAGTAATGGTGGTCTCGGTGGTGTTAGTGGTGGCGATGCGGGTGGTGGTGGTGGTGATTGTGGTGGTGGTGGGTGTTGTGGTCGTGGTTGTGGTGGTGTTGGTAGTAGTAGGACTGGTGGTTGCGGTGCGACTGGTAGTTGTGGCTGCAGCAGCGGTGGGGATGGGGGAGGCGGTGGCTGTGGGGGTGATGGCGGATGTGGCGGTGGGGGTGGTCGTGGTGGTGGTGGCGGCGGCGATACTAGTGGTTGTGGTGGTGGTTGTAGTGGTGCTTGTAGTGGTGGTCGTAGTGATGGTGGTGGTGCTGGTAGTGGTAGCGTCGGCAACGACGGTGGTGGTGGTGGAGGTGGTGATAGTGGTAGAGGCGCAAGTGGTGGTGGTAGTGGTTGTAGTAGTTATGGTTGTGGTTGTAGGAGTGGTGGTGGCGACGGCGGTGGCAGTGGTGGTGGTTGTCGTGGTTGTAGTGATGGGTGTAGTGGTCGTTCTGGTGATGGTGGTGGTGACGGTGGTGGTGGTGGAGGTGGTGGTGGGAGTGGTGGTCGTGGTTGTGGTGGTGGTGGTGGTGGGGGTGGTGGGGTTGGTGGTGGTGGCGTCAGCGGTGGCAGCGACGATGATAGTGGTGGTGGTTGTTGTAGTGGTTATGGTGGTGGTGGTGGTGGCGGTGACGGTGGCGACGACGGTGGCGGTGCTCGTGGTGGTGATGGTGATGGTGGTGTTAGTGGTGGTGGTGGTTTTTGTGGTGGTGGTGACGGCGGAGGTGGCGGCGACGGTGGTGGTGTGGTGCTTATGGTGGTGGTGGTGGTGGTGGTGGCGGT
Source organism: Vigna reflexopilosa (assembly GCA_027742785.1). Lineage (NCBI taxonomy): Eukaryota > Viridiplantae > Streptophyta > Magnoliopsida > Fabales > Fabaceae > Vigna > Vigna reflexopilosa. Next base: position 20,177,524 of record CM050918.1, read on the forward strand.
GTGGTATTGTGGTGGTGGTGGTGGACTTGGTGGTGGTCGTGGTCGTTGTAGTGTTAGTGGTGGTGGCGACGGCGGTGGCGGTGGTGGTGGAGTTGGTTCGGTGGCGGTCGTTCTAGTGGTGGTGCTGTTAGTGGTAGTGGTGTTAGTTGTGGTGGTGGTGCTGGTGGCTGGAGGGTGGGTGGTGGTGGTGGGGGGCGGTTGTGGCGGCGACGATGATGATAGTGGTAGTTGTAGTGGTGTTGGTTGTGGAACTAGCAGTGGTGGTAGCAGCGGCGGCGGTAGTGGTAGTGGTGGTAGCGACGGCGGTGCTGGTGGTTGTGGTGGTGGTGGTGGTTGTGGTGGTGGTGGTGGTGGTGGTTGTGGTGGTGGTGCTGCTGCTGCTGCTTGTAGTGGTGGAGTCGGTGACGGCGGTGGTGGTGGTGATGGTAGTGGTTGTTGGGGTGGTGCTGGTTGTGGCGGCGACGATATCAGCGGTGGTGATGGTGGTAGTGGTGGGGTGTGTGGTGGCGGTGGTGGAGGTGGTGGCGGTGGTGGTGGTGGTGGAGGTGGCGGTGGTGGTGGGGGTGGTTGTGGTGGTGGTGATAGTGGTGGAGGTGCAGGTGGTGGTGGTAATGGTTGTAGTGGTTATGGTTTTGGTTGTAGGAGTGGTGGTGGCAACGGCGGTGGCAGTGGTGGTGGTGGTGGTGGTTATGGCGGTGGTGATGGTGGTTGTTGTGGTGATGGTGGTGGCGGCGATGGCGGTGCTGGTGGTTGTAGTGGTAATTGTAGTGGTGGTCGTAGTGGTGGTGGTGGTGCTCGTAGTGGTAGCGTCGGCAACGACGTTGGTGGTGATACTGGAAGAGGTGCAGGTGTTGGTGGTGGTTGTAGAAGTTATGGTTGTGGTTGTAGGAGTGGTGGTGGCGACAACGACGGTGGTGGTGATGGTTGTAGTGATGGTGGTTGTGGTGGTGGTGATTGTAGTGATGGGTGTAGAGGTCGTTGTGGTGGTGGTGGTGGTGACGGTGGTGGTGGTGGTGGTGATGGTGGTGGGAGTGGTGGTCGTGGTTGTGGTGGGGGCTGTGGTAGTGGTAGTGGTGTTGGTGGTGGTGGCGACGGCGGTGCTGGTGGTTGTGGTGGTGGTTATAGTGGTGGTGCTGGGGTTGCGGCCGCGGCGGTGGTGGTGGCGGCGATGGTGGCAGCAGTGGTGGGAGTGACGGTCGTGGTAACGGAGGTGGCGGCGACGGTGGTACTGGTTGTGGTGGTGGTGGCAGCAGTGGTGGCGTCGATTGTGGCAATGGTTATGGTGGTGGTGGTGGTGGTCATTTTGTTGTTTGTGGTGAGGCTCATGGTGGTGGGGGCAGCGTTGCCGGCGACGGTGATGGTGGTGGTGGTATTAGTGGTTGTGGTTGTGGTTGTGGTTGTCGTAGTGGTGGTGGCAGCGGCGGTCGTAGTGATGGTGGTGGTGGTGCTAGTGTTGGCAGCGGCAACAGCGGTGGTGGTGGTCGTAGTGGTGGTGGTGTTGGTGGTAGAGGCGACGGTATCAACGGTGGTGGTGGTGGTGGCGGTGGTGGCGACGACAGTGGTGGTTATGGTTGTGGTGGATGTGGTGATGGTGGGAGTGGTGTTAGTAGTGGTGGAGGTGGTGGCGGTAGTGGCGGTGATGGCGGCGACGGTGGTGGTGGTGGTGGTGGTGTTGGTACTGGTGGTGGGGGTGGCAGCGGCGGTGATAATGGTTATGGTGGTGGTGGCAGTGATGGTGGTGTTAGTGGTGGTGGTGGTGGTGGCGGCGGAGGTCGCGACGACGGTGGTGGGTGTCGTGCTTGTGGTGGTGGTGGCGGTGATGGTGGTTGTGGTGGTCGTGGTGCACCTGGTGGTCGTTGTGGTGTTAGTGGTGGTGGCGACGGCGGTGGCGTTGGTGGTGGAGTTGGTGCAGTGGTGGTGGTTGTGGTGGTGTTGCTGTTAGTGGTAGTGGTGTTAGTTGTGGTGGTGGTACTGGTGGCTGCAGGGTGGGTGGTGGTGGTGGGGGCAGCGGTGGCGGCGACAATGATGGTGGTGGTAGTTGTAGTGGTTGTGGTTGTGGTTCTAGCAGTGGTGGTAGCAGCGGCGGTGGTAGTGGTAGTAGTGGTGGCGACGGCTGTGCTGGTGGTTGTGGTGGTGGTTGTAGTGGTGGTTGTAGTGGTGGTGGTTGTGGTGGTGGTTGTAGTGGTGGTTGTAGTGGTGGTGGTTGTGGTGGTGGCGACAGTGGTGGTGGTGGTTGAGTTAGTGGTGGTGTTGCTGCTGGTAGTGGTGGAGTCGGCGACGGCGGCGACGGTGGTGGTGGTGGTAGTGGTTGTTGGGGTGGTGCTGGTTGTGGCAGCGACGATATCAGTGGTGGTGATGGTGGTGGTGGTGGTGGTGGCGACGACGGTGCTGGTGGGAACTACCACATGTATATCAGCATGCATCTATTCTCATAGCTTGGGAACTACCACTTGTATATCAGCATATTGTGCAATCTCAACGTCATCAATATCAAAGCATCATCAAGCAATACCCATCATGCAAAATTATCAATATCAAACCACTGCATCAGATATAATTTCCAACCAAGTTCATCAATCCTATACTACTGAAACAAATAAATACAAAAATAAAAGATAGAAAATCTTGTTCTAGTGTAGATAGCATCCATCAGTAACTGTTATCTCTTCTCCTCATCTCCTTCCTCCATAGCTGGAGCTTCAGCTGCTCCAACTCTAATTCCTTCCTCTTGTTCCCCACAGTTTTGATCCTCTTTCCTGATGAGGATGCCATCCCTGCATCAAGTACAATTCACAAAACCACAAGAAATCTCATTAAACGTTAGGAGAACACAAAAGTTCTTCCAAGGAATGTGGAGGAATCAACCCCAAATAGTTGTACTCTCACAAAACCCCGAACTTGGAGGGAAAAATTGATAAAAATTGAGTTTTCAAGAGAGAGGATGATAGGAGAAGTGTTGGGAAATCTTTGAAAGAATGTTTGAAAGTGAAAGAGAGGTTATGGGTTTGGTAAAGAGTGCTTGGGCGAACCTGAGGGATAAAAAAAAAACCAAATAATCTTTTTAAAACACATATACCCTTCAGCAACGCCACCGCCCAACGGTGAGTTCACCGCCCAGTGGTGTGCGCGGTTTACACCCCTATCTTTTTTTTCTGTTTAAAACATTTTAACCCTTTAAACCTTCAAATTCAACTTTCAAAATTTAATTTTTATGCAATTCCCAATCACTTATCTCGGATATGCGACTAGAACAAGAATTAAAACATGCAAAAAATAAATCAATCAACTGGGTTGCCTCCCAGGTAGTTCTTGTTTAACGTCACGAGCCTGACCCAAAATCTTTTTGACACCCATCAGTAGGTGTAAACCTTACCATCACCCATCAGTAGGTGTACCTACCTGGTATCCTTCAGTAGATACTCAATCTTCTAACATCCCTCAGTAGATGCTATCCCAGTAGCCTTCATCAGTAAATGCTGTCAATGACATCCAATAGTAGATGTCTAACCATATAACATCCATCAGTAGATGTTAATCTTTCTTAACATCCATCTACTAATGTCACCATAAATAATCATTAAAAGCTCATTTGAATTTCTTAATTTATAACGCTTTGAATAGATTCTTTATTACATAGAATCGATTATATTAACGTAGCAAAATTGGAAGTTGAATTATATGTATATAGGGGGGGACCATCAAACTTTTTAACTTCGATCCCTCCAAGTCTCACCTTCTTCGTGGGTGATTGAAAAGTAAACAATTTCTGTGGGATGGGATGTCAACTTGTTCTTATATGAATCAAACGAGAATTATTACTTTTTCTCTGATTGATGTTTGAACGTCGAATTCGGAAGGGCTTCGACGTTCAAAAAGATGGTGGCAGTTACTAAGCATCATTACATGATGTACGTCTGATAACGGTTAAAAAACCGTTATTTTTATACTTAATTTTGATATCAAATGCACCCTTTTTGACTTAGAAACTAGCTTGGACTCATGATTTTTCTTTAGTTTTGTGAATAAGAGAGTTGAGGATATGCTTTTTGATTTTATCAATAAATTCCCTTGATTTTATAGGTTATTGGAATGATTTGAAAGAAAGGTTGAAGTATCAAGGAGTTGTAGTGCAAAAAAGTCAACCAGAATGCAGAAAAGTCAACAGTCAACCAGAAAAGTCAACCAGTCAACCAGAATGCTAAAAAGACAACCAGAGTGTAGTTTTTCAGAACCGCAGGTGGCGCTGAACGCCAGTTTTTCCACTTTTTCATTGTTTTGCGCCTGGGCGACACCGCTGGGCGCCATTCTGAGTGTCGCACCTACCATTCAGCGGTATTTGAGCATTGAACACTACCAACGCGAGTTCTGGACCAGTTTTCTGTTATTTTTATGATCTGTTTTGGGCTTGGACCCATTTTCTATTTATTTTTCTACTATATTTAAAGGCCTGAACGTCTTAGGGTTTGTATCTTTTGATGACTTAGGCACAAAAACACACTTTTCACCCCTTTTGGGGCAGATTTGGGGAATTGACAACTCTTCTTTTCTCCTTCTAGGGTTTTCGTTCTTCCATTCCATTGTACACCTAGTTTCTTCATGACGATGGAGAACTAATCTCATTTGTTATTGGGGAAGATGTAACCTCTAAACTCTCTTGTATTTTAATTGATTCTTGTTATTGATATATGCTTCTTTCATTAATTGTTAGAGATATTCTTCTTTACTTAAATGCTTGGCATAAATCTTATGATTTGCAAATATCATGAGGAGATATCGCACTCTTAGGGTAGGTGGATTTGGGGAAGGTGACAACTCTCCTCTTCTCTCCCTAAGATTTGTATCATGAGATATCTACAAATCATGATCTGGGGAATTCTCTTGATAATGAAATATTACCTAGAGATAGGAATAAGAAAGTCAATTGCTTTAAGCTTCTGTGGGTATTGCATGAATAATTACTAGGGAGACTGGAGATAGGAAACTAGTAATTGTAATTAGGCTCTTTTCACCGAGAGATCGGGTTCAGAGTAAAATAGAAAGTTGCATTAACATTATTACACGATGTACGTCATCGATTCATCTATAAATATAGCTTGCATTTCACATAATCCCTTGCCTCCTGTTTCCATATTGAACATATAAGGATTCATGTTTTTTTATTTCTTTTTGCGTTTTGTTTTCCTAAGATTTTTAAGCATTTCTGTACTTCATATTCCAATTTGATAACTCGAACTTGAAAGTGATTCATTCATCATCATTTCATATGAAGGATCCTTTTCAGGTTCAAGTTAACAAAATGTTTTTATTTATATTACAAAAATGCTTAACATATCTTACAAAAAGGGAAATGCTTAGGAAAAACAAATATGGTTCACAATATGTTTAATGTTGAAACAATTTTAGGATCTAAAATAATTATATAAAAAGTTGTTCAACTTCATCATCCAAATAGAGTTTTTACAATTATTATCAGTATCCAAAGATATTTTGAACTTTTTCACTGAAAGATGTTTGAACGTCGATCCATTTTTATTATTTTTTGTTTTTTTTTAAAACTTTAACGTCGTAGCCTCAATATATGCGACGTAGTTTTCGTCAGAAACAGTTATTATCAGTATCCAAAGAGATTTTATCAGTATCCAAAGAGATTTTTGAGATTTTTTAGTTTAATAACGAATGATGTTTGAACGTCATATCGGATGGGAATTGACGTTCATACAAGTTACTGACCATAATTACATGATCTAATGTCCATCATCGGTTCATATATAAATATAGATTGCATTTCAATTAATGCCTTGCTTCCTATTTTCGTATTGAACATATAAGGATTCATGTTTTTTTTATCCTTGTCAATGTCCTTCTCTTAGATTTTGGATCATATTTGTTCTTTAAATTGCATTGTGCTGACTTGAATTTCAAAGTACCGAATTCAGGCCTCAGTTCATATGAAGGTGGCCTTTAAAATTGAAGTCAAGAAAATTCTTTTATTTGTACAAAAATGGTTAAGTTATCTTACTGGAAGGGAAATGGCGAGGAAAAAGAAATATGGTTCACAATATGTTTAATTCTGAAACAATTTTGAGAACTATAATATTTAGACGACATCGTTTCATCTATAAATATAGATGTGCTTTTCTTGTAACGCAATCTGTCCTGTTTCCGTATTGAACATATTAGGATTCATGTTTTTTTATCTCCTTGTCATTGTACTTCTTTTTGATTTCGTAACATATTTGTTCCTTAAATTGCAATTTCCTCACTTGAATTTTAAAGTGCCGCATTCAGGCTTCATATCATATGAAGGTTGTCTTTGAAATTGAAGTCAACAAAATGCTTTTTATAGTACAGAAATCATTAAATTATCTTACCAGAAGTGAAATGGCGAGGAAAAAGAAATATGGTTCACAATATGATTAATGCTGAAATAATTTTGTGAACTAAAATATATTTATGAAAAACTTGTTTAATTTCATCATTTGACAATGTATGATTCTTCTTTTAAATTGTCTTCGCTTTGTTTTCTTCCCTTAGATTTCAAAGCTATCTGATTTCTTTTATGGGAAACAACTTCAAGAGAATTTAAATTTTGAATCTATTTACACAGTTGACATCGAATATTGAGATCATTGCATGAAAAAGAAACCATTTTGAAATACCAGCCATTCTTGTAAAAGAAACTCTTCACTTCTTAATAATTCCAGATCCAAGAACTTGTGAGGGACCACCTAGAAGAGTTTTCTATATCATCCAAGTTTGTATTGTGCTTCATCATCACTTATTCATCCATTTTGACTAGCATTTCTTACAACCTGTGCAACCTTCTTTCCACGTCGTGAAGATGAAGAAGCCATTTGAAAACAAGATTTAGAGATTTACAGAAAGGATACGGTTTCAATATAAGTTCAGCAATAGATTTAGTTTCAATATAAACAACCGCACCATTCTTTTATTTATTTATTTTTACACAACCACTATTATGTCGATTCTAAAGCCACTTGTCGTAATATTTGAAAAGATGAGATTCGCGTCAAATATTGGTACCACTCGACGTTGATCCACCCTTATATATACTGAATTTGAAAATCTTATGCACACTGAGTTCTTTCAATATTTTCCACGAGAACTATGCATCCAGCAAAGTTTCCAATATGTTGCACGTGAAACTTGCAGCCAGCCAAGTAGCTTCTCTTGCACACCTCTCTTTGGAGCTTCATGCACTATTGTAAACATTGTAGTAGATTGTTAGTCACTCTTCCCTTCATCTATAAAGAGAGGAACATTCCTTTGTAAAGGTAACTTGATTGTAATAGTGAAATGCTGCAGAAATTTAGCCACTTCTCTCAAGTTCAACCCTTGTGCTACTTTAGCAATTCTTTCCTCTAGCTCCCTTCCCCGATGAAAGGCCGTTTGAGTTAGAAACTATCCACCACATTCATCCAAACATAATCACGCATTTTGTCAAACACCTTGCACACATCAACCATAATTATCCGTGAATCCAATTCCACTATTACTTCTCTATCGAAAAGTTGTTTCTTCTTGAAGACAGAAGCAGCTTCCATCAAAAGGGATAATAAAAAATGGCCTTGATCATATGACACAAGATAGCAACAATTCAATCATAGAAACTTCGGCAAAATCATTCATGTTTCCTAAGAAATAACAATCATTCACAACATAAACTCTGGAGTTGAAAACCTGTATATCAGCATCATAATCACAATCATAACATCATTTATATATTAACATATATTGTGAACAACCACCTGTATATCAGCATCTTGTGCACCATCTCATCATCAATCAATATCAAAGCATCATTAAGCAATACTCATCACACAACACAACATTATCAAACCATTGCATCAGATATAAGTTTTTAAACTAAGTACATCACAACCTATTCTAAAAATAGAAGCAAATAAAGTTCAACAAAACAAAGATAAGAAAAATCTTGTTCTACTGCCAATAGCATTCATCAGTAAATGATATCCTCATTCTCGACTGTCATCTGAGTCTTCTTCCTCCTCTTCTTCATCTTCATCTTCCTCTTCTTCCTTTTCTTCATCATCTTCATCATCATCATCATCTTCATCATCCTCCTCCATGGCTGAAGCTTCAGCTACTCCAGCTCCACTAGCCTGTGCTTGATCCTCTGGGCACCCCACACAAGTGTTAAACTCCTTCATCGGCCACTACCGTCTAGGAGGTGTATCATACAACCCTATAATAATCTCTGCAGTGGCCACCTGCTCTCTATGAAATGCTTGCATCCTCACCTCCATTAGGGACATATACATATCCCTCATCTGAAAAGGCTAAGCATTTTGAGGTTGCTCTTGTGCTGGAGGTGGTGCCCTCCTATGAACTCTAGGAGGCTGTGGTGGTGGCATAGGATGGCTTGCCTCAGCCAGCACGCAATACTGGGTGTAGTAAGAAGCATCTATTTCCTTTATTGGTCACTCCATTGGCGGTGTGGAGGTATTCACCCAAGCTATCTTACAAAGATGTGTGTTCAAAGATAGGTGTCCCAAAGGCGCTTTATTGTTCACAACACTGGTACAAGATTTAATCTCATCAGCTATAACTTGCCCTATATTCACATTTAATCCTCTGAGCACACAATAGAGGAAAATGGCCCTGCTGGTGGTGATATCTGACACGTGAAAGCATGGCCGGATGTTGGCATGTGTGAATGCCATCCAATACTTCGCCAGAGGAGTCAAATAAATCTCCTAATATGAATGGGTGCCTCACACACACTGTTCTTTCTATCTCATCATAGTCAGCTCCTTCCTCCAAAGTCAGTGCAAACTAACATTGTTCACTAGCCCACTCAGTGTTTAGAAACCTGATTATAGTGACATGATCATAGTGTATGATCTTCCCTCTCACATAACTAGTGTAGGCTTCTCTCTAACTGTTACCCAATTCTCTTGCATCGGTGTAAAATTCTTTGACAACCGCTATGTTTGTTGGGTTTGGAAAGAAGCTACATTCTCCCATTCTCTTCTCTCCAATTTCCTTCCAAATTGCAAGGCCAAGGTTGGTATTAACCCCACTTTTCTTTCCATCAAAAGTCTTTGATTCTGGATCGTTTGGATATGTTGCTCATTCAAATAAGATAGGAACTTGTTTGAATAAACAGGGTCCGACTCCTTTCTCTTGTGTCCCATGGTTTTGATTCGCTTTCCTGATGACGAAGCCATTCCTGCATCAAAAAGATTCACAGAACAACCCAAAAATGTTATCAAGCATCAGTACTTGAATAGCAAAACAACCTCCAAACACAATCTTCTCATCACCACTCAGAGCAAAATAGGGGCCCTCAGCGTCACCTGCAAAGAATCACCCAACCAAAAACATGAAGATAGCCAAACACAACAAAAAAAAAACAACTTTGTAGAAATCGCGCTCAGCGCCCCTCAAAGGGCCCTCAACGCCAGACAGTTCACCACACAAATGGCCTTAGCTGGCGTGAAACGCTACCCACATGCATTTTTTAGTTCAAATCATCAATCAAGCCTTTTCATTGATCCAAACAGTGATTATTTCAGTATAACATGCAAGGATCACAACATTCATTAAGAATCATGCTTTCCAATGCCCTAAAATGTAAAATGCATGCACTTACTTGGTTGGAGATGCACAAAGTGTGAAGAATGCCAAACAAAATTAGGGAAACCAAACCCTAGCAGCAATGCTTACAGAGAACCCCAAACTTGGATGGAAAAGTGATTCAAAATGGGTGGAGAAAGGGTTTTTTGTAGGAGGATGAAGGGGAAAGTGGAGAGAGCACCTTTGGAGAGTGTTTTGGAGTGGCTGAAATAGGTGAAAATTGAGAGAGAGGCTTGGGCGAAACCTGGGATAGTGAAAGTGTCTAATGGGCCAAACTTATGCTAAGCCCAATTTTAATAAAACCCTACTATGCCAGAAGTCGCGCTCGTCGCCCCAAATTGGCGCTAAGCGGTGTGCACGACTCAATTTCTTCTCTTTTCTAGCTTGCCTTAAGCGTCCTTAGTCAAGGGCCCTTAGCTCCAACTGTAAATTTTTGAATTTTCATGTGTTTTCCACCCCACTCACTCATAAAATCTCAGTCAAATCAATCATCTCTCTACACCCCTCAGATATGCATTAATTAAGGACAAACAATGCACAATAGAACAGAAATAAAACAAAACACAAAAAGATAAAGGTTTAGAAAACTGGGTTGCCTCCCAGTTAGCGCTTGTTTAACGTCACGAGCCTGACACATGCATCTTCTAGCACCCATCAGTAAGTGCATATCTTCTCATCAACACCCATCAGTAGGCGTTTAGCAGCATAGTAATCTTCAGTAGATACTCAAGCACCTAGAATCCATCAGTAGATGTTGTGCCTTAGCAGGCTCATAACCAAATAACAAAATATAAACTAAAGTTTAAATTACATCACCAAAACTAAATAAATAAATAAAAAATCAAAGTTTTTAAATCACTGGGGTGCCTCCTAGCAAACGCTCTTTTAATGTCACTATCTTGACCCAATAAAGCTCAAGTAATCTCCTATGTTGGTGTTCCTCTTGCTTCCATCACATCATCTCATCAATAGCTTCCTGTCCACCTTTTTGACTCTTCTTGAATATGGAGCTTCAATCTCTATCAATCCATTCTCTTTAAACTCTTTGAATCTCACCGGTGTGCCAAGTTTGAGTTGTTTATCTACCGAGTCACGATGAACCATCTTCCCTTTGTCATCTTTTTCTTCTTCCCTAACCTGTGACAAGAAACAATTTTTACCTTTGTTGACTGGCTTAGGAACTTTAGGACTAGTCACTGGTGTATCTTGATAACAGTTGGAAAACCGTTATTTTTATACATTAATTTGATATCAAAACACAACCTCTATGGCTTAGAATGAGCTTAGAATCATGCAAAATACCTTAGTTTGGGTTCAAGAGAGACAAAAGTGGGTTTAGAGATATTATGCTTGTTTTTACATTGTTTTGGCAGGATTTAATGTGAATTGAAGGATGGACATGAAGAAGGAAGGACTTAAACTCATGAAAGAATGAGAAAAGATGCAAAAGAAGAGTCACGTCCACCGCTGAGCGCCAATCCAGCACTGAACGTCAGAGTCGCACACCGCTGAGCGCCAGGAGACCGCTGAGCGTTAACTAGCGTTGAGCGCTTAAATGATGGGCCTGGGCGAAATTTCTTTTATATTTCTGCATTATAAATAGACCTAGTGCGACCTTTAGGGTGAAATTTTGGAAAACAGAGACGTTAGAGCACCTTCTTCACTGCTTGGAGGCGGCTTTTGCAGAAGAACAGGGTTTATCTTGCTTTTTCCTTTGTATTTTGAACATTTAGAATAGGAGGGATTGTGTTGAGTAGTGTAGGTATGATTGTACTTGCCTGAACACCTTTTCTGATGATGGTTTGACTTATTTATTGCATGATGAGTTTGCTTGATGATGATTGATGTGGATGATGATTGAGATTGTTATATATGCTTCTATACAGGTGAATTGTTCACAAGTTTTATGAAGAGATGCATGATGAGTTATGATTATGGTTATGATGCTAAGCAGGGTGTATGATTGAGATTTGAGCTGTTGAGTGAGCACATTTGTGTAAGGATTTTTTAGCTACAGAGTGCTTGATTGATATATGTGCTATTCATTTGGAAGCATGAATGATTTTGCCTGAGTCTTTATGATTGATTGAATCACATGTTTGTGTCATATGATCAAGGCCACTTTTGCAAGCCCTTACTAAGCCAATTTTTTGCCCAAAAATTAAAAAGAACCCTGTGTTCTATTGATGAGTCGATATTTTATTGATTTCACTTAGTTTATAGTGCTAGAATTAATCAGGGAATTGTGCTTAATTGTTCGTTATTTTCCCGTTTTTCCTAATTGTGCTTAATTTGACCAGAAATTCTAATTTTAATTAATTTGAATATTTTGAGCTAATTATTTGCATTTTTAATTGTAGGGAAAATTTTGGAGATATATTTTGGATCATTGGGATGGAGACAAATTAATTCAAGACTCTCCACAAAGACTGTTTAAAATTAATCAAATTGTAATTTAGTGGTTTAGAAATTATTGACCAAGTTTTGTAATTTTGACCAAATTTTGGTAAAGTAGGCTAAGCCCAAAAGTAAATATAGTGACATGGCACTTTAGGGTTTTTATTATGGGTGAACCCTACCCATTTGAGGACACTCACGACCTTGGCTAAATGAGAAGCAGACACACTTTAGAGTTGGGGAAGAAGCAGCCGTCACACACCTTTGGGGGGGCTGGAAAACATTTTACGGAGCTTCTTCTTAGAAAATCATGTTGACACTTTTTGATTATGGATGAATGTTTATCACACTCTTTCTTTCATTTTGGGTTGTAAGCACTTTTGATTGAATCATTTTATTGCTTCTATGCTTGAACGTTCACGCTGTTGAAGGGGAGAATGAAGTAACGTTTTTATTTTGTTTTATTTTGATGTTCTGCAAAACAAACAGTGATATGGCTGCTTTCAAATTGATGCCACGAACATGGAGGAATTTCTAGGGTCAAATCTAAATTTTCCTTTAGATAGTTATAGCAAGCTGATTCCTTTGAGGTTCATTTTCATTTTCAATTGAAGCACACTGCTATCATGGCCTAGATGAAGTTCACGCACACGCTCCTTTCAATGTGTTAAGGCTGAATATTTTTTTGGAGAAAGAGGGTTATGTTTGAAACTGTGATTGATTGAGTGGTGCCGAGGTGATTTTTAAATTTCTTTTAGAGAAGCATATTTTCCTTTAGAGTGGGTGCAACAGTGATTTTAGTTGGGAAAGAGGAAAACATACACTACTGCTGCCTCATCCAGAAATTTCATTTACCGTTGCAATTGTATTCTAGCTTCTTCCAATTTTCGTTTGGGAAAAAGCACACAGCACATTCACTTTGTTTGCTTGCTTGGGAGACGCGGGTTTTTGGATGGAGAAGAGTGTTGTCACGGCCTGGCTTGAATCTTCATGGCTATTCTTCCAGGAAGATGCATTTTATTTTTTTGTAGTTTCATTGCCACATTAAGCGTTGCAGATTTGTCTTTTATTTTTCCTTAGCTCTAAAAAGGTCTTCTTTATATTGTGTTGATGCTTGAAATGGTTGTGATTTTGTTTTACAATTTCCAAGCTTTAGTTGCTTTAAATTTGTCAACTTAACATTGCATTTTAATAGCTTTAATTATGTTTGGATATTTGTCTATTTGAGTGTTGGGTTTAGCATCTTCTTTTATTTTAATGTTGTCTAGTATTTTTAGTAGTAATAATTTAGTTGTCATGTTAGCTTAGGTTAATTTGAGTTGGTCATTAGCGATATTATAATGTTTCCTTGAGATTTCTGGACTGTAATTGTGTTTGTCACTCTAACTTAGTTAATGTGAAATCTGTATTTGCACTTGCAATTGGGTATACGCTTAGTTGCCCAGTTGGTGTTGAGTCTTCGCTTAGTTGATGAAACTGCATGGTGTAAATTGGATTTGATGTTAACATTGCATTCCCTTAGTTCGCTTTTATGAAAACATGTTTAGCCTTCGCTTAGTTGGTTAGCTGTGTTGGATTAGAGGTTTGAGTCGCTGCTTTATTTTGTTGATCTGTGATAGGAAGCATTGTAATTGAGTTAATGACCAACCGTTTTTATTCTGTATTTGATTCTGTTTTTACATTTGTGTTTACATTTCTGTTTTTTCCATTTCTGTTTGCATTCGTGTTTTAATTTAATTCATCTGCATTCACAAAACTCTTCACAACCCCCCCAACTTCGTGTCTGACCTAATTCTCGAACCACATTTGGTCCTTGAGAGACGACCTAGGAGTCACTTCCTAGTCTATACTGCATTCTTTATGCACATCAAATTTGTGTGGGTTGCGACACCCATCATCTATCCTTTTTGTACCTTACCTGAGACACTTTTGAAAGGTATTGATAAAGGTTCAAGTTTCGGGTTGGGAGAATTGAAAGCCAAAGAAAAGCATTGAGCTAATGTGTTGATTGAAAAAGCATGAGAAATAAAAAAGAAAAGAAAAGAAAAAGCATGAAAGATGAGCTCGGTGCAAAAGCAAAAAGAAAAAGGGAAAAAGCTAGGAATGAGTGAAATTGGTGAAAGAGAGTTGGTATTTGAACTATGAATGTTGAATAATTCTCTTAACTCAAGGATTTTGTGATCAATAAAAACCAATTTTCTTGTTAGCCCAGCCTCACTATAAGCCTTGAGAAGTCCTTGTGATGACATTTATGTGTGAGAATATTGATTGTAGTAGATAAAGGGCAATTTTGTTTTCTGTGACAAGTGAATAGTGGAGAGAAGGAGTGACCTCTTGAGACACTTGAGTGATGGAGTGAAACACTTTGTTGGTGAGGATCTCTGGAATTCATGATTACATTTGTGCTTAGTTGATTGATCATTCATGAGTATAGCATCTGTTGGAGAATATGTGAATATGTGAACTAGAATGAAGTGAAGCACGTATGCATCTTGATTATATTCCATTGAAGAGCTAAATTGAGTCATTACTTGTTGTGAAAGGATGTGTTTTGAAAGTGTTGAATCATTTTTAAGATAGGTGGAAGGCTTAGTTCTGTTTTATTTGCTTGAGGACAAACAAAATTTTAAGTTTGGGGTTGTGATATCAAAACCGTTATTTTTATACATTAATTTGATATCAAAACACAACCTTTGTTGCTTAGAATGAGCTTAGAATCATGCAAAATACCTTAGTTTGGGTTCAAGAGAGACAAAAGTGGTTTTAGAGATATTATGCTTATTTTTACATTGTTTTGGCAGGATTTGATGTGCATTGAATGATGGACACGAAGAAGGAAGGACTTAGACTCATGAAAGGATGAGAAAAGATGCAAAAGAAGAGTCACGTCCACCACTCAAAGCCAATCCAGCACTGAGCATCAGAGTCGCGCACCGCTCAGCGCCAGGAGACCGTTGAGCGTCCTGCGAGTCCACCGCTGAGCGTTAACTAGGGCTGAGCGCTTAAATGATGGGCCTGGGCCGAATATATGTTATTTTCCTACATTATAAATAGATCCAGTGAGACCTTTAGGGTGATCTTTTGGAAAACAGAGACGTTAGAGCACCTTCTTCACTGCTTGGAGGCGGCTTTTGGATACGGGAGCTCCAAATTTCAAATTCTAGGGTTGATTCTTTCATTCTTTCCATTAATTCCATCTAGTTTCACCATGTTTGTGGTGAACTAAACCCATTGTTGTTGGGGAACAATGTAATCCTTTTGAAACTCTCTTATATTGAAATTCATATTTTATTCATATGCTTGTATTATCAATAGTTTGAGTTTTCTTTTCTGCGGATAGAGCTTGCATCATTTAACTCATTTGGTGTCATGATCTTTGATTTTGTTGATACGGCGACGTACGGGGAAATCTAGAACTGTTAAGAATTCTCTTGATTATGCAATACTACCTAGCGATAGGAGTAGGACGGTCAATTCCTTTTAAGCTTTTGTGATTAATTCATTAGTAATTACTAGGGAGACTAGTGATAGTAAAATAGTAATTATGGTAATAGGCTCTTTTCGCTGAGCGATCAGGTTTAGAGTAATTTAGAAAGGTTCATGACATTGATAATAAAGCGAATTTAATAAGAAAAGTAGATATAAGAGAGTGGATTAGGATGAATTTGTAAACCCCAACTACTCCATTCATCCATAGTTTCATTTGCCAAATGATTCAAGTTTTGCATTTTGCATGTTTAATTTTATCTTTGCACCAAAATACCAAATTATTCTTCTTTCAAGTCTTATGCGATCAAATCACATGAACGTCTAGGCCACTGAGTCCTTTGGGAAAACGATACTCGGTCTTACCGTTTATATTACTTGATAACGATTTGGTACACTTTCCAGGGGTTTAACATATCTTCATATACAACTTTGTGACCAGTCTTCTTTACTTGAATCTGCTACTCAACATTGAAGACATTAAAGATCACCTCTTCCTCTTGGTCTTTAAGCAGTATTGTCCCAGCATCCACATTGATGATAACCTTGTCCGTTTCAATAAATGGCCTTTGTTAAGACTTCGACAAGTGTACCGAATCGTATAAAGTTATATAAATGGTAAGACCAAGTATTGTTTTCCCTAGAGACTCACTGGCCTAAACAGTCATGTGATTTGTTAATTATTTAAGACTTGAAAACGAAAATTAGGTTTAGAATGCAAGATAGAAAATAAACATGAATGCAGTTGTTGATAAATTGACCAAAAGAATACGCAGGTGAATGATATATGGATGAATTATGTTGTTGGGGTTTCCGACTTTATCCTATCCACTCTCATGTGTTTACGAATTCAACTCCTTCATTAATGTTAATGTCACTTTCTAATTTACTTTAAACCCGATGTCTCAGTGAAGAAAGCCTACTCCTAATTATTAGTTTACAATTTCTTGTCTCCCTAGCAAATAATCATGCATTACATTCGCACAGAAGCGTAAAGGCAATCGGTCCTCATATCCCTATGTCTAGGTAATATTTCTCCCGAGAGAATTTCCCCAAGTCTAGATTTCCCCGTATGTGTCCATATCGAAAAAATCAATGATCATGCAATTGAATGAGTGAAAAAAAGCATGCATAGAGTGTAGAGGAAAAACCCTAACAATTAATGAAGTAAAGCATATAGATGAAAATAATCAATTCAATACATGAGAGTTTCAAAGGATTACATCGTTTCCCCAACAACAATGGAGGTTTAGTTCACCATAGACATGGTGAAACTAGATGAAAAGAATGAAAGATAGAACCTTAAAAGTTGTAGATTGGAGCTTCCGCATCCAAAATCTGCCTCCGAGGGGTGAAGAGAGTGTTTCTACGCCTCATCTGTCCAAAGATAGACCCTCTAGGTCGACTAAAACCTTCTATACATTATAAACATAACAGAAAAAATGTCCCAGGCCCACGAAAATAACGCTCAGCGTTGACGCCTAGGCGTGTGGTAGTGGACTCACTGAAGAGGCTGGCGCTTAGCGGTAAAATTCGCGCTCAGCGCCATCTGCGATTCTTCTTTTAAGCACTTTTCCTTCTTCTCTTGAGTCCAACTCCTTACTACTTCAACTTCTTTCATCTACTTCATAGTAATTCCTACCAAAACAAGGAAAACCAAGCATAATACCAATAATATTACCTTCAACTCTCTTATTCTCTAACTTAAGCAAAAAACATGATTTCAAGCTAGTTTCTATGTCATAAAGGGTGCATTTAATGTCAAATTTAAGTATAAAAATAACGGTATTTAAACCGTTATCAGCCTTCCAAGAATAATCAGGATCTTCTCATCTTCCTCCATCTCCATCACCATAAAGTCAACCAGGAATAAGTTTATCTATTCGAACCATAACATCTTCCGCTACACCATAGGGTTTCTTGGTAGATCCATCCGCCATTTGAAATGTAACCTTTGTAGACTTAACTTCAATACCATCAATCCTTTCGAGCACCAATAGGGGCATCAAATTAATGTTTGACCCTAAATCAATTAGGGCTTTCCCTATATTAACGTTCCCAATGATGCAGGGAATAGTAAAACTTCCTGGATCTTTAACTTTCGGAGGAAGTGCTTTCTTCAAAATAACACTACAATTACCCTATACATCAATAGTTTCCTTATCTAAATATCTCTTCGTTTTGAGGACTTGCTTCATGTGCTTCGCATAAGCAGGAATTTGCTGCAGTTCTTTTGTCAAGGGCATAGTAATCTCCAATTGCTTGAAGATCTCCTTGAAACGTTCATATTGCTTCTCTTTGTCAATCTTTGAACCCTCCTTAGGGTAAGGAAGAATCTTTTCAAATTTTTTCTCGATTTTTTTCTCTCCCCTCTTCTTCGCTTTCTCTTTTCTCTCACCCTCACCTATTCCTTCTTCTTTTTCTTCTCTCTTTTCTAGCTCAACTTTTTCTTTTCTCTCCTCCACCATCTCATTACCTATACTCACAATAGCTTTACATTCTTCTTTAGAGTTAACCTCAGTATTAGCCCCAAAATGATTTTCAGCTTTATCTTCCATCTTCTTGGCCAGTTGGCCGACCTACATCTCCAAATTTCTTATAGCAACTTCGGTACTCTTATGATTGGAGATAGTCACCTGCATAAATTATTGAAGAGTTTCTTCAAGCTTTGAAGTTCTGTCAGTTAAAGCAGATATTTGTTGCCATCATGATTGTTGTTGCGGTGGTTTATTGAATTGTCCTGCTTGCCCAGATTGTCCAATTTGACCTTGACCCATACTCGGGTGAAGTTCCATCATTGGTTGAAATTACCTTGGCGTAATTGATTGCCCATATAGTTGATGTCTTCTTTGGCTTCCACTGGAAAAGCAAATTGACCATTGATATGATTACCACCACATAATTCACAAAGTTGTTATTGAACCTGTGAAACATTCTTCAGCTCCTTTGGTAATTGAGCGATTTTCTTCATAAAATTCTCTAATTGTTAAGTTATAATTTTATTCTGTGCAAGCAAGGCATCCTAAGATTGCAAATGTAGAACTCCCTTCTGTTGAGGTGGAGCTCCTCTTTCACTATGCAACTCGTTATCATTGGTACCCATATGTTCTCAAGACTGGACTAATCCATTTGCGGCCCAAGTTTCATGGCCTTGCAGGTGAATGCCCACATAAGCATCTTAGGGAGTTCCACATTGGTTTTTCAATGATGAAGCCACATGATGTTCTTGAAGATCATATCTTCTTAAAGGCATTCCATCATTCACTAGAAGGCGTAGAAAATGATTGGTTATACTACCTGGCGCCTAGATCCATCATCAATTTGGTTTGTGAGCTAAGTCCTTCAAGGAAAAGAATGACTATCGTTGCTTCGTCAAAACCATGTGTGGGTGTCTTCCTTATCAAGCTCTTGTATCTATCCCATGCTTGACCTAAAGTTTCTTCCATGCCCTGCTTGAAAGAAGAAATTTCTTGCTTACCTTTGTTGAATAATTAAACCACGAGACCCCGGTAATGGCGCCAAAAACTTGTTAAGACTCCAGCAAGTGTACCGAATCGTATCAAGTAATATAAATGGTAAGACCAAGTATTGTTTTCCCTAGAGACTCACGGCCTAAACAGTCATGTGATTTATTGATTAATTAAGACTTGAGAACAAAATCATTAGGTTTGTAATGCGAAAATTAAACATGAATGCAAGTGTTTGATCAATTGACAAGAATAATGCGTAAGTGAATGGTTTGTAAAATATGAGATGGTTATGTTGTTCGGGGTTTCGACTTCTCCTATCCACTCTCATGTATTTATGAATTCATCTTCTTCATTAATGTTAATACCACTTTCTAATGTACTTTAAACCCGATGACTCGGTGAAGAAAGCCTATCCTTAATTACTAGTTTACAATGTCGTGTCTCCCTAGCAATTAGTTTTGCATTACATACGCACAGAAGCTTAAAACCAACCAAAACTCATACCCCTATGCTAGGTAATACTGCTTTTGGGAGAAATTCCCCAGATCTAGCTTTTCCCGTATGTGTCCATATCGACAAAATCAATTATCATGCTATGAATGAATTAAACAAAGCAAGCATAGAGTATAAAGGAAAAACCCTAACAATTAATGAATGAATCATATATAATATAAACCAATTCAATACATGAGAGTTTCAAAGGATTACATAGTTTCCCCAACAACATTTGAAGTTTAGTTCACCATAAACATGCTGAAACTAGATGAATAATGGAAAAGAATGAAAGATAAAACCCTAAAAGTTGAAGATAAGAGCTTCCGCATCGAAATCTGTCTCTAAGAGGTGAAAGGGAGTGTTTCTACGCCTCTTTTTATCAAAAGACACCTTCTCTAGGTCGTCTAAATCATTAAATAGCTCGAAATAATTACAGAAAGCATAGCCCAAGCCCACTCGCGGGCGCTCAACACCCCAACTTAGGGAGCCTAGGCATGACTGCGAGAGCTCTACGCTCAGCGCCCCTAAAAGGGCCCAAGCATCACCTGTGGCCAATGCGAGACTGCTGCGCCGATGGCCTCAGAAATGGGCAGCCATGCACCAATGTGAGACTTCAGCGCTGAGGGTCTCCAAAAGGGCGTTCAGGCGCTACCTACAATTCCTCTCTCTAATACTTTTCCAGCTTTTCCTGAGTTCCAACTCCTTGCTACTTCAACTCTTCTTCCAAATCATTTTAATTCCTGTTAAAACATGGAAAACCCAGCACAAAACCAATAATTCCACCTTCAACTCTCTTATTCTCATAACTTAAGCAAAAACATGATTTCAAGCTAGTTTCTAAGTCATAAAGGGTGTTTTTAGTATCAAAATTAAGTATAAAATAACGGTATTTTGAACCGTTATCAATTTGCAGAAACTTTTTCAAAGTGTGCTGTGTGAGTTTTCAAGGAGAAAATTTTTCAAAACTATGCTTTACTATGATACATAGTCGATTAGATGGAAGTTGCATTCGACTAAGTCTGTTGTGATTTGAAATTCTGTTAATGCTTGACATAATTGTCTAACGGTCATATTTTTAATTTGGTTGACCAAGCATTAAATGAAAATCGTCTGCATTACTACGTATTCAATTAATTGCTTTAACTGCTACTAACTATTTTGTTATATTCGACAACATTAGTAGCAAAGTCGATTAAAATGCGTCAAAGTTGTGATTTTCTATAAATTCACGCTAATTTGATTTCTGTAAGAAGTTTTGTGATTCTAACAATTTTTGTGATATCTTTCAGATTAGTGTTGTCTTACAGAAAAGGGAAAGCTCAAGGAATCAAAAAAGAGACTGTGGTGTTCATCTGCTTGTTTTTTCTTGAAGAGCAAGATTGTTGTGCTTTGAAAGTGTAATCCATCTACAGGTTTGGGTGTTTATTGCGTAATCAGGTTCAACAATCTACTGAAGATTGGTTGTGTTACCTATTGTGATTACAAGAAGAAGAGTGTGTTGCGTTATTCACTTTGAGGGGTTTCTCAAAGGGTGGAGACAACAGAAGAGGGGATTCTTGCTGCTGGTCTTGTTTGTTATATGCCTATATTTTAATTAGAGGGTTAGAGAGGTGTTTTATATTTTGACGTGGATGTCTCTATAAAAGCCTTGTTGTAAAAACCTTGATCATTATAGTGCATTTGCTTCCTGTGAGTGGAAGGACACTTGATGTAGGTAGTTTGGTCGAACCGGTATAAAAAGCAATGTTCGATTTCTTTGATCCCTACACTTTTACTTTTAGTCGACTATGTTTTTCATTAAATCGACTTTATTTCCGCTGCATTATAAAATCTTTTTCCTTGTGTTTCAAGAAATTTTTTAAAGGCATGAACTTTGCAAAAGTGATTTGAAAAAGAATTTGTTTTGAGTTACACCAATTCACCCTCCTCTTGGTGTGAGTAATTGAGCCATTCTATTTTTAACAATTGGCACCAGAGCTGGTTTTCATAAGATATTTGAAAAATAAGTCGACTACTATTTCAGTTAATCGACTTATCTTGGAAAATGGATTCTTTTTCTCAAACAGGAAGGACAAGTGAATCTACATTTGAATTAGTATCCGTAACTTACAATACCAAGCAAAATTCTATCACTAACGGCTTCTATGAATCTTTTGAAATAGGGTCCTTACGAAACAAAGAAACTTGTGTTGATAAATTGGATTCCAAATCAGAAATAGTCAATCTGAATGCTGATAGATTTATGAGATTTCTCAATATGAAGAAAAGTTAAAGGGTTCAAAGTGATAACAAAGAGAGTGCATCTGAAAGTGATCTCATCATGATGGCAAAATCTGAGACAGCAAAAGTACATTTGAAACAAGGAACAAAAAGCTCCATGTGGTATCTAGACAATGGATGCTAGGGACACATGACAGGAGATCCAACCAAATTCACAAGCATCTCTTACAAGAACTCTGGCCATGTCACGTACGGTGATAACAATAAAGGAAAAATAATCGGCATTGGTAAAATCCAAACCCCCTCTTGTTATGAAATTAAAAATGTGCTTCTTGTTGAAGGTTTAAAACACAATCTGTTCAGCATCAGTCAATTGTGTGATAGAGGGCTAAAACTAACATTCGAGCCTAAGTACTGTTTAATTAGTAATGATTCAATTGATGAGTTACTACATGTGGGGAAGAGGTATAATAATTTCTACATAATCAACTTCAAAGAAACCTCTTTCAAATCTGTTGTTTGTCTGATGACTAAAGAAGATGATGCATGGCTTTGGCACATGAGACTAGCTCACATCAACATGGGTCAAATGAACAAATGGGCATCCAAGGCAGTCTTTCAAGAATAAAAGGGAGATGTCAACCACCAGACCTATACAGCTTCTACACATGGATTTATTTGGTTCATCAAGAGTAAAAAGTCTAGGAGGAAATTCTTATGGCTTAGTAATTGTTGATGACTATTCTTGCTTGACTTGGACTTTCTTTATCTCTGCCTAGAGTGACGCATTCAAATTGTTCAAGAAGTTTGCTGCTGCAATCCTAAATGAGAAGGACCTCGAGATAAAATCGATTAGAAGTGACCACGGTAAAGCATTTCAGAATGAAGCATTTAATGAATGTTAAGATTGTTGATAAGGGGTTCACTGGTTTAACCAAACCTTACAATCTCAAAGAACTTATGGTTTTTGATGATGACAACATAATTAATAACACATGTGTTGTTATGTGTTGTTATATGTGTTACATGTTCATAACTTTCATGTTTATGATTATTTGAGAAAATGTTTGTGTTGATTCTGTCATTGCTGCAATTCACTGCGTTTTACATGAGATTTTATCTGTGAATGCATGACATATGTTTTAGAAAAGGAAAACCACATGCACTTATGTTGAACTTCTTATAATATGTGGCAAAACAACTATTTTAAGTCGACTTCATTATGAAGGTAGTCGATTAAAACTCGTGGCTTTGCAAAAACTTTTTCAAAGAGTGTTGTAAGTATTTTTAGAAAGAAAGTTTTTCAAAATTGCATTGAAGTGTTACGAAGTCGACCGTATGTGTAAGCTACTTGACTTAGTTAGTTATGTTTTGAAATTCTGTTAATGCTTGTGATGTCTAACGACTATATTTTATATCTTTGACCAAGCATTGATTGTGAGTCAACTGTGTTAAATGTGTAATCAATTAAGTTGGTCTGACTACTACTAGCTGTTGTAACATTCTGAGTATAATGGACTCTATTAGTAGCAAAGTCGACTTAGGAGCATCAGTTTTGTGAAAAACTATATATAAACCCAAATTTGATTTCTATAAAGACTTTTGTGATTCTAACGAGTTAATTGATTCTTTTCATATTTGTGATCTCTTTTAGAAAGTTCCAAAGCTCCAAGAACTCATCAAGAAGACCGAGGTGATCATTCTTTTGGAGTTGCTTGATGAGCAAGAATCTGTGTGCGCATAGATTGATTGATCAACCTGCATATTGAAATGTCTGATACGTGATCAACTTTCTCTCTCAATCTTGTGAAGATTGTGGTTGCCCTATTGTGACAACAGGAAGAGAACATGTGGCGTTCTGGTCATTGAGGATTGTTCAAAGTGATTAAAGACTACAGAAAAGGGGATATTTTGTTGTTGTTCTTTGTGTGTATATGCCTATATATTGGTTAGAGGGTTAGAGAGGTGTTTTATATTTTGACGTAGAGGTCGCTATAGAAACCTTGTTGTAAAAGCCCTGATCATTATAGTGCATTTCCTTCCTGGGATTGGAAGGACACTGGATGTAGGCAGTTTGGCCGAACCAGTATAAAAACCTGTGTTTGAATTCTCTATCCTTGCACTTTTAATTTCAAAGTCGACTTTACTTTTCACGTAGTCAACTATTTCCGCTGCACTTGAAAAATCTTATTCCTTGCGATTCAAGAAACTTTTGAAAGATCATCCTTTTACGGAAAAGATTTTAAAAAGACTCTGATTTTTGTGTTTTACTAATTCACCCCCCTCTTGGTATTGAAGCTAAGCCATTCTATTTTCAACAATTGGCACCAAAGCTAGTTTTCATAAGATATTTGAAAAACAAGTCAATTAACTTTTAGTTTAAATCGACTATTCTTGGAAAATGGCTTCTAGTTTTCAAAACTTTGGTGAAAGTGCATCAACAAACAGACCACCACTGTTTGCTAGTGAAAATTATGCTTTTTGGAAAATTTGGATGCAAATTTTTCTTGAATCAGTGGATAAAGGTGTTTGGGATGCAATATCGAACGGTCCTTTTGAGCCAACTCATGTTGTTAATGGAAAACCTATTTTGAAAATTTTTTCTGAGTGGTCTCAAGAAGAAAACCGTAGGGCACAATATGATGTTAAGGCACGTAATATAATTGCTTCTGCACTAACAATTGATGAACTTTTCAGGATCTCACACTACAAGACTACAAAGGAAATGTGGGAAGTATTGGAGGTCACACATGAAGGCACAGAAGAAGTAAAGAGAGCCAGAAATAACTCTTTGATACAGGAGTATGAACTTTTCAGGATGAAGACTGGAGAGACCATAAATGAAGTACAGAAAAGATTCACTCACATATTCAATCATCTAATGGCTCTTCGAAAAGTGTTTAATAAGGAAGAGATCAATATCAAGATATTGAAAAGTTTGAATAGAAGCTGGCAACCTAAAGTCACTGCAATCTTTGAATCAAGGGATCTAACAAGCATGAACATGGCAACCTTGTTCGATAAGCTGAGAGAACATGAGCTCGAACTAGGGAGATTGAAAGAAGAGGAAGATGTTGAGATTGTTGATAAGGGAAGCACTGGTTTAGCTATACCTTAATCTCATAGTGCTCTATTCATTCTGGTTTTTGATGATGACAACACATTATTAATAACACATGTATTGTTGATGTGTTACATGTTCTGTTGCTTATTGAACAATATCGTATTGAACATGTTTTGTGTTGATCTTAATATATGAATGCATATTCACTATTCTGATATATGTTACATCTGTTGTGATTGCATTGCATATGTTTTAGAAAAGGAAAACCACAAGCACTTTGATGAACTTATATTGTGTGGAAAATCTACAAGTCCTAAGTCGACTTCATTATTAATAGAATCGACTAAGACTAAAGACTTTGCACAGATTTTCAAATACAGTGCTATGTGAGATTTTACATTGAAAAGAATTTAAATATGTGCAGATGTGTCAAAGTCGATTATGTGCACTTTGCATTCGACTTCGTTAGTTTTTTATTTGAAATTATATTATGCTTGTGAATAGTAATGACTATATTTTTAAAAGTTAGTTAAGCATTGAATGAAGGTCAAATGTATTGTTTGACTTGACTGCTACTAGTTTGACTTAACTGTCATAACTGTCAGGGGACAGTCAACTCTATTAGTAGCTTAGTCGACTTTAGGAGTGTCTGATTTATGGAAATCTATAAATAGACGAGACTTGAGTTATTCAGAGAACTTTTGGAAGAACTGACATTTTCATATTCTGTTTCAGATTGATTCTCTGTGATTTAGAGCTCCAAGAACTCATCAAGAAGACCGTGGAAATCATTCTTTGAAGAGGTTCTAAAGGAGAATTATGCTATGCTCATTGCTTGATCATTATCTGCACAATTGAGGTGTTCTTTGGTTGATCAAGACTCGTGTTACCATTCCTTGGTTGCTGTTGTAACATCCCAATAAATTTATATCAAGAGCTATAATTTATTTAAGGAGTTATCATGAATAATAATAAAGAACAGTGGAGAAAGGACAAGTAAAGAGAAGAGAACAAGAGATAAAACATATAAAGTTGAAACTGTACAAAAATATAGAAGTCTGATACAATTTACAGAACTAAACCGAACGGTCTAGGTACAGTTCATGACCGAACGGTATTAAAAAAAGGGTAACTAGACCGAACGGTTCTACAAAATACTTAACCGAACGGTCCTCTACACTAAGCGAAAAATAAAAGTCTAATCTAAGGACCAGACAGTCCTGCACAGCTCTCCAGCATAACGTCCAAAGGGGGCTCGGTCTGCAGAGCATCTTCCAAGGTATCTTCATAATCACCCTTTGCTCACACCCAAAAGGATGATCATTGCAGTGAAGAGAACAAACCGAACGGTACATGAACAAGACAGGAATATAAGGGTAAGCTTATGTAAATTTAATTAATCATTTTCAACATACAATAAAACATACAATTAATTTACATACATCAGGATTTCAAACATGTTAACAAATTCCAAGTATATCATTCAAAAACCAAACGGTACTATAATGACCGACCACTACTGACTCTGTCCAGACGGTATGAACCATGTAGCTCGTCGCTCTTAGCACCCGGGTGTACCTGGCTGGGATACACTCAACAGACCGCCACCCGAGGTTAGTCTAGTGGAACCACCTCGATATAGAAATATCCTGAGGTTAAAGGACCTCCTGCCATTCGCACACATGAGTTACCCTTCTCTATTTGAAAAGGCGTAATCACGGAATATCAGGATAGAGACGGAACCTAAGTCTAACCATAGTCATACTCTACCAATAAATTTCCAAATCAATGAGATATTCCTCCTTGGAATACTCTTAAAAATCATAATGAATTCATTCTCGTTTTATACCATCACTAATCTCATTCATAATTTACTTCTTTTTCTTGAGGACAATTCGGATACAATATGACCGAATAGTCAGAGACAGGTAAAGAGACCGAATACAAAAAGGAGTTCTACTAGGTGACCGAGCGGTCTGGCACAGAAGAAAACCGAACATTTTTGAAAACATGACATACAAATTTATACATAAAGAAGAACCTACAATAAACAACATAAGTAACTCTTGGAAGGAACTGAATACCAAGTTCGTAACTTTAGCCAAATGCTTTTATGACCAACAGAAGTTCTCTTCAATAAAGCGGGTGCTAGTACAAGACCGAACACTCTTTAGGAAATTAAGTGTCAGTGTAAGACCGAGCACTTTTTGAAATAAGTAATACTATAAACCGAACATTTTAAAATTCTAGTACGGGTATAAGACCGAGCACTATCATGATCGAAGGCTAGTATATGACTGAGCACTTCTTAAGACCGAGCACTATCATGACCGAACGCTCAGTATAAGACCGAACACTCTTTAACTGATTAATAATGAAATATGAAACCGAAGGCTTCATAAGTTAAGTGTCAGTCTAATACCGAACACTTGTAAAACCGAACGCTTGGTTTATGACTGAATGTTCTTAACTAGACTATGTGTGTACCAAAACCGAGAGGGAAAAACTCTCTTTGACTTATTAAAGAATTAGATTAAGCAAAATAGGTAACAATAACATGAGTATCACAAGACCGGTCGGTCAACACCGAACGGTTTAGGGGATGACCGAACGGTCCTAATGACCTTCGATCACAGTTTTAGATTTTCACTAAGTTTAATACATTACATGCTAAGTTCCTAACCAATATCAAATAATCCATGCAGTAACATACAACATTTCATCATACCATTTAAATCATCAAACATACATTTAATCATGCATTCAACCATACAAAGAAATTATAATTAAATTTTATAAGCTTCCCTTACCTCTAATTCCAGCTGGCTTCTAAGTCTCTAAAATGCAAGGTTGTCCAATAGGAATTCTGATCGGTGCAAACTGAAGAGCTTGACACCAGGAGCACTTAATCTGGAAGAAGGTTGATGATCTGAAGAGAAGAAGTGGTTAGAAATCTAGAGAGAAGTTTGGAGGATTTAGAGAGAAGGGGGAGAAAATGAAAGTTTCTGGAAAATGAGTTTGAAGAAGAGGAAGGTTGCATGCAAAAGTGGCACAAATTTAGAAAATTCAACTTTAAATACGGCCTCCACTACAAACTGCTCGGTCCACTCTCTGCCTGCCACCCGTCTTCCACTTTCTGGAAACACTTATTCCTTCTGCTACCGCACGGTTTCCGAGGGCGAGGAATTAATTGTACTGACAGTTTTAAATCCAGAGGGCGCAACACATGTACTCCACTAAAGTGGAGTATTAAATGGGGCCTGACAGCTGTTGTACCTGTTGTGATTACAGGGGGTAGACTCGTGGAGTCTGGACACCTTGAGGATTGTTTGAATTGGGATGAAGATTGCAAGAGAGGGGATTCTTGTTGCTGATCTTTGTTTTTTGTATTGCCCATATTTTCGTTAAGGGGTTAGAGAGGTGTTTTATATTTTTGACGTGGAGGTCTCTATAAAAGCCTTGTTGTAAAAACCTTGACCATTATAGTGCACTTGCTTCCTGGGATTGGAAGGACACTGGATGTAGGCATTGAGGCCGAACCAGTATAAAAACCTGCGTTTGAATTCTCTATCCTTACACTTTTACATTCAGTCGACTTTATTGTTTTCGTAGTCTACTTAGTAATTCCACTGCACTTAAATTTTTCATTAGTTGCGATTCAAGAAATTGTGAAAAGGTTTCTAATCTGTGAAAAAGATTTTAAAAATACTGATTTTGAAACCTCACTAATTCACTCACCCTCTTGGTGTTGAAACTGAGTCAACCTATTTTCCAACAGAAGAGATTGAAGAAAAGAAGTCCATAGCATTGAAAGCCACTAACAAGAAAGCCTCAAAGACTGTACCATCTGAGGATGAATCTGAAGCTGAATTGGACAACAATGAACTGATGTTCATCATGGTAAGAAATTTCAATCGGTTTATGAAAAATACAAGTCAACTTACTGACCATGCAGGAAATGGCAAAGGAAAGAAAGCTACCAGATTAAATGCAGTTTAGTGTTATGAATGCGGAAAAGAAGGAAATATCAAGCTTGACTGTCCTGATCTAAAATTAAAAAAAAAAGGCAAGCAGGAGGTTCCCTCAGGATAAGAATAAAAAGAAGAAAAGTGCTTACATTGCCTGGGAGAATACTGATTCAGACTCTTCAAGTGATGAAGACTGTGATCGCGAAGAGGAATC
This sequence comes from Vigna reflexopilosa, assembly GCA_027742785.1. NCBI lineage: Eukaryota > Viridiplantae > Streptophyta > Magnoliopsida > Fabales > Fabaceae > Vigna > Vigna reflexopilosa. Next base: position 20,206,459 of record CM050918.1, read on the forward strand.
AAATATTTGCTTCAGGGCTGGATCATCCCTGACAGATTATGATAGTGATGTAGAGTTTGAAAAAGAGCCAATTGAAGTGAAGCATGACTTACTGCTAGATGCATTTCAAGAGATACATGTTGAAGCCATGCGACTACAATACAAGGTCAATTGATTGAAATCTGAAAGAAAAGACTATGAATACAGAATAAACAATCTGATTGATGATAATGAAAAATTCGAAAAAAGAATTAGATGTTGCTTTAATATCTTCTAAAACTGTGATTATTGAGACTGTAACAGTTGAAAAGAATTGTGAAAAATGCCCTACTCATATTGAACAAACCAATTACTTAACTAGCACGCTAGCTAAGTTTACAAAGGGTAGAGATAATCTAGATGTTGTTTTAAAGTCTTCAGGTAGAGTTGTATATAGACAGGGTATTCGTTATGAAGCTCAATCAAATAGGACTAATTCAAAGAAGTTTGTTGATTTGAGTAAACATGTCACACATGCATGTTTTTATTGCAATAACATTGGTCACATTGTAAGAAATTGTTTTTATAGAAAGGTTGGAGTTCCAAAAGGATTGTATAAATGGATTCCAAAGGAACATCTATCTGCTAACAAACAAGGACCCAAATTCAAATGGGTACCTGCATAAAAAATCTCAAATGTTTTACAGGTTATCAAATGATGATGTAGCAGTGGAGATCTCAAGGATGAACTAACTTGATTACATCAAATTTCTTGAGTATCTACAAGCGGTAACATTCATTTTTCTTAATGCTTCATGTATGATATGTATGTAAATGATTGTTTGATGATTGTGTGATTTATTGATTGATTGTTAATGATTGTTCTCTGTGAAAATCAATTTTTATGACCTTTAAATCGATTGGATTAAGTATATAGTCATTACATGTTACTGTATGGGTGTTTCTATTTTGTGAAAACCTTATGTCATATTGAAGTCAACTTTGCAATTAATAAAATCGACTAGATATCTCTGTCATAGGCTTACTATGTTTGAAAATATAAAACGAGCCTAATTGAGGGTATCTTAGTTCGCTCCTTTATAGTGTGTCTTATACTTGGAACTATGATAGCAAATTAGTTAGTGTGGCTAGTGTGATTCCTGTAACCCTAAACTATGAAGAAGGTTTCCAAAAATCCAAATCTTATGGCATCTTCAAGTCGAGCATCTGGAGAAAACAAGGGAAAAGAAGTTGTTCTGGCAAGAGGATTTGATCCTGCTGGCCGGATCGGTGAAGAAGAAATGAGAGAAAGGTTTATCGTCAAGGTTATTACTCCTCCCAAAAAGTTGAACTTGAACATGTTTGAGAAAGAGGGATTTCTGTTTCCAGAATGATTTGAGAGACAAGGACTCTCTATTTTTGTACAAATGAAAGGTTATTGGTATCCAAACCTTGTTAGGGTGTTCTATCATAATTTGAAGATTGTGAATGATGATATCCATTCCAGAGTAAAAGGTGTTGATATTCACATTTATAGTTTCATGTGGAATCTTGTTACCGGATTACTTGTTGAAGGAATATCCTCTCACGTGCCAACTGCCGTAACAAATAGATTACTGAATAAGAGAAGTCTTTACAAGGACTGGTTAAGGTTTCCCGAACGATATTCAATTGAAAGACACTTTGCACATGAAGGATTAAAGAAGGAAGAAAAGGTTGTTGCACATCTTCTCGCTTGGGTGATTCTACCAGGAAGGCTGAGAAGGGACAAAATGTCCACTAAAGACATCTACTTGCTTCATGCTATCAAGAACAATGTTCCTACAAAATGGTTGCAAGTAGTCAAAGATCATATGAAAAATGCAGCACTAAAATAATCACATTATTTGCCATATGTTGTTTTCATAAGCAAGATACTTGAGCTTCAAGGTGTTGAAGTCAATGGTGAGTAAAAATTCTTCTAGGACTCCACAAATTTGTTTGACAAAAACTCTATTATGTCTCTTGGATTAGTCAAGACTATGGAAGGTTGGTGTTTCATAGGTGAAGAGAATTTTGTTTACAGCTCAGGGAGTACTCTAGTTGCGAATGAAGAACGCACAAACTTCTTTCCCGAAACAAATTTTGAGATATATGTTGCTGACCATATCAGAATTCTGCATGATAAGTTTAATAATTTTGAAAGAAAATATGGTGCTGCTCAACACCAAAAGGAAGAAAGTTCATCTGATGAGGATACAATGGAAACTTCCGACATAGAATAGGGTTATTAGGAAAACTTGTATGTTGTCTTAGTCTCATTGTGTTTGGTTTGGTTAAACTTGGATTTGTTGGTTGTTTCCTTAAGCTTTGTCTCTTTTGTAATGGCTTAGTATCCCATTTCTTTAATGGTATATCTAATTGTAACATCTTTTAGAATATTAATGAAATCAAATTTTTAGTTTTTAATTGATCAATAATGACTTTATAACTGAATATGTTTACATCTGATTAAAGTCGATTCTGTGTTGATGAAATTGATTATGTTGTTGTTTACGGTTACATTGATATAGTTTGCATATTCACTTCTTACCTGTAATATTTCATGCATTACAATGATTCAAAAATGCTTGATCTAGAATAGATCTTGAAAGGTTTTGCAGGAACACTGTTTCTGGATGAACTATTGGAGATACAAATTCAAATGGAAAGCCAAGAAGTTGATTGCAATAGTGGATCAATCGATTACTATTTTACAAGGGTTATAAGTTCCATGATTTAGAATTTGGTTCTAGTGCAAAAACGCTGTTTAACGTCACCCCATAGACGTCGGTTTGTTGATAACCCGATGTATATGAGTGGACGGTGGCATTATCGTAAATAGCTTGGTAACCTAGATGTCGGTCTAAGGCTAAGGCAACGTCTATCAGACTGCAGAGGTCCACACTGACGTAAACCGATGCCTAATGGTCTGAGGTAGGTGAGAAAACAGACTGTTGACGTCGGTGTTAATGGGGGTCGACGTTTATGGGGCTGCAATTAATGCTCTTCACCTAATTCCCAGGCGCTTAGACGTCGCGTTGTCAGAAGGCGACGTCTACGGCCTGAATGGAAGGAGGGAAGACAAAAAATCTTCAATTTAGACATCGGGGATGTGGGGAAGCGACGTCTATGTGCCTGTAATTAATTCGGTTCACCAAACTCGAGGGCCACAGACGTCGGGTAGTAGGGTCACCGACGTCCATTTGCCTGTAAGTAATTATGTCATCATTATAAACGTCGGCGTCCCAACACAACTGTCGTCAACATCCCTGACAGGAAATCAAACGTCAATCGTTTCAGCTTCCTAGATGTCGGATCCCCTTGAAACCGACGACTAGGGGTATTCAAAAAGTAAGTTTTAATGTTAACTTGAACGTCATGGATGGGTGTCGCACCCCATGCAAATTTAATATGAATTAAAGAATGCAGTATAGACTACGAAGTGACTCCTAGGTCGTCTTTCAAGGACCAAATGTGGTTCGAGAATTAGGTTAGACACGAAGTGGGGGGGTTGTTGAAAATGCGGATAAACAAAATTCAAATATGGATGCAAACAGAAATGTAAACACAGATGTAAACAGGCACAGAAACAGATATGTAAAAATTGGAGTCAATTACAGAATGAAAACGGTTGGTCATTAACTCAATTACTATGCTTCCCATCCCAGATTAATGACAAGTACAGACTACTCTAATCCAAATCCAACACGAATCACCCAACTAAGGGAAGGTTGATTCGATTTTCAAAATTGCAAACTAAGCGAATGCAATGCACAAATTTAATCAGTCATGCACCATACAGTCTAATCAACTAAGCGAAGCTTAAACACCGACTAGGCAACTAAGCGTATACCTAATCGCAAGCACACAACAGATTAAATATTGAGCCAAATCAGAGCAGTAGTATGACAGTTAAAGTGCAAGAGTCTCACGAATAAACTACTCTAGCCTCTAATCCAGCACAGCTAACCGACTAAGCAAAGGTTAATCATGCTATCATAATCACGAACTAAGCGAACGAAATACACCTATTCCATCCGATGTGTTATATACAGATCGATCAACTAAGCGAAGATACAATCACCAATTGGGCAACTAAGCGTATACCCATTGCAAGAACACAGTCAGATTTCATAGAATGCCATGCAGAGCAGAATAAACACAAGAACAGTCCAGGAAATCTCAAGGAAACAAAGAAATATCGCTCACGACCAACCAACTAACTTAAGCTAACATCACAACTAAATTAACACAATCAAACATAACAGACAACATAGTGAACAAAAGCATTAAATCGGACAATGCACAATGTAAAATGCACAATGTTGTAAGCTAAACATAAAAAATAATTCATCACAGAAATGGCAAAAATAAAATGCTTGAACCATAGAGCTCTCTCTTGTAGGCGTGGAAGCAATGCCTATTCAAATTTGAATGAAAATTTATATTGTGCGTGTGCTTCCCAAAGAAAAGAAATGTTCGTGCTGCAGCTCAAGACCGAGACATGTGTCTCCTTCTGTGTGTGCGCCATTCTCAATTATCTTCTTCATTCCATAAAGGAAAAAAAATGTTACTTCAACCTATTCTAAAGCAAATAAAATTTATAATAAAATCCCATCCTCAAGGACCGTGACTCTGCTCAACGTCCCATCATTGGAAGCTGCAAAGGGATTCAGCCAAAGAAATGGAACACGCCCTTCTTCCATTGTGTGCCAGAGTAAAATAAAGAAACCAACCTATGCCAAACAATGCTGGCGTGACAACGTAGGAATCAAGAGAATAAAAGAGTATTAAAATGCAAAAGTTTTGAATCCCCATGAATCAAAATGAAGGCAGCAAAAAAAATATATAGCATGTGCCATTTTTTTCTTCATTCCACGAAAACGCTCCAGCAAAGAAAATTAAAAGCCAAGTGGCGGCTCTTCATTCAGCCTTCAAAGAAAACCGTGAACCTCTCCCATGCCTTCAGAAAATGTTTCTCGCCAAAAGAAAAATTCAATATGCCGAGTGGTGCCCTCCAAAATCTGCCAAGAGAGTGTCGACTGGGAGCTAAATCACGTTCCAGCAAAGGAAATAATATAATGTGTGTGGCCCCTCCAAGTAAGTGGCGGCAGCTGCAGCAAAAATTAAAAGAGCATTCAACAAGAAAATGAAACCGTGAATCCCAATCTTTCACAAGAATAAAAAAAAGCAAAGTGCTCCTTCATTTAACCAATGCCCATTAACGTGAAAACCATATTCCAAGCTTTCTCCAAACAAGTTTTTCAAGCCAAAAACTCCGAACCCACAAGTGACGGCTGCACCTTTTCTTAAATGTTGTGTGTCCTCCTTCTTGGGTGGGGACCACACAAAGTAAAACCCTAGGTCATGTGTCTACCCCACAATTTGGGCCCAACATATTTTTTTGCTAAAATCTTGGCCCAATGTGCACAAGCTTGTCTAAAAAAAACTAAACTTTTAAATTATAAATTGATTAATTCTAAACTACTAAATTAAAATATAACTAATTTTAGATTGTCCATGTGGAGAGTCTTGAATGAATTGATGTCTCCTTTAATGTCCAAAATTGTATCTCCAAAATTTTCCTGCAATAAATAATTCAATTAATTAGCTTAGAAAATTCAAATTAATTAAAATTAGAATTTTCGGTCAAATTAAGCACAATTAGCAGAAACGGGAAAATACCAAACAATTAACCTCAATTCCCTGATTAAATTCGGTACAATAAGCTAAGTGAAATCAATAAAATAGTGTAAGTGGTGCGGTGGCGGTGGTATTGGTGGTGGCGATGGTGGTGGTGGTGGTGGTGTTAGTGGTGCTGGTGTTAGTGGTGGTGGATGTAGGGGGGGCGGCGGTGGCAGCGACAATGATGGTGGTAGTGGTTGTGATGTTGGTTGTAGCAGTGGTGATGGCAGCGGCGATGGTAGTTGTAGTGGTGGTGATGGTGGCGACGGCGGTGCTGGTGGTTGTGATGTGGTGGTAGTAGTGGTGGTGGTGGTGGTGGTAGTGCTGCTGCTGGTGGTGGTGGTGGTTGTGGTGGTGTTAGTGGTGGTGGTGGTGGTGGTTGTGGTGGTGTTAGTGGTGGTGGTCTTAGTGGTCGTGGTGATGGTGTTGGTGGGGGTGGCGGCGGTGGCGATGGCGGTGGTGGTGGTGGTGGCTGGTGGCAGCGACGGTGATGGTTGTGGTGGTTGTCGTTGTGGTTGTAGCAGTGTTGGTGGTGATGGCGGTGGCAGTGGTGGTGGTGGTGGTGGTGTGGTGGCGGTGGCGGTGGTGGTCGTTGTGGTAGTGGGTGTAGTGGTGGGTGTAATGGTCGTTGTAGTCGTGGTGGTGCCGACGGTGGTGAAGGTGGTGGTGATGGTGGTGTGGTGGTGGTGGGAGTGATGGGAGTGGTTGTGGTAGTGGTGGTTGAGTTAGTGGTAGTGGTGCTGCTCGTAGTGGTGGCGGCGACGACGATGATTGTGGTGGTTGTGGCGGTGGTGGCGGCGGTGGTGGTGGCGGTGGTGGTGGTGGTGGTGGTGGCGGCGGTGGCGGTGGTGGTGTTGGTGGTGGAAGTGGTGGTCGTGGTTGTGGTTGTGGTGGTGGTGGTTAACTTAGTGGTAGTGGTGCTGCTGGTAGTGGTGGCGGCGGTGACGGTGGCACAGTGGTGGTGGTGGTTGTGGTGGTCGCGGCGGCGGTGGGTTGGTGGTGGTGGTGGGGATGGTGGTGGTGGCGTCAGCGGTGGCGGCGACGGTTATGGAGGTTGTGGTGGTAGTGGTGGTGTTGGTGGTGGTGGCGGTGGTAGCAGTATATGTGGCGGTGGTGGTGGCGGCGTTGTTGGCAGTGTTGGTAGTGGTAGTGGCGATGGTGGTGGTGCGGGTAGTGGTGGTGGTGGTTGCGATGGTGGTGCTAATGGTGGTGGTCGTACGGCGGTGGCGGTGGCGGTGGTGGTTGAGGTGGTTTGTGTTGTGATGTGGTGGTGGTTGTTGTTGTGGTGGTGGTGGGGGGTGATGTGGCGCGTGGTGGTCGTGGTAGGTTAGTGGTGGTGCTGGTGGTGGTGACGGTGGTGGTGGCGGCGAGCGGCGGCGGTGGTGGTGGTGATGGTGGCGGCGACGGCGGTGCTGGTGGTTGTGGTCGTGGTTGTAGTGGTGGTCGTAATGGTGGGGGTGGTGCTGTTAGTGGTGGCGTCGGTGGCGGCGGTAGGCGGTGGTGATAGTGGTCGAGGTGCGGTGGTGGTGGTAGTGGTTATAGTGGTTATGGTGTTAGGTGTAGGAGTGGTGGTGGCGATAGCGGTGGCAGTGGTGGTGGTGGTGGTGGTTGTGGTGGTGGTATTAGTGATGGGCGTAGTGGTCATTGTGGTGGTGGTGGTGGCGACGGTGGTGGTGGTGGTGGTGGTGGTTAACTTAGTGGTAGTAGTGTTGCTGGTAGTAGTGGCGGCGGCGACGATTGCAGTGGTGGTGATGGTGGTTGTGGTGGTGTCGGCGGTGGTGGGGGTGGTGGTGGTGGTGGGGTTGGTTGTGGTGCCGTCAGCGGTGGTGGTGGTAGTGGTCGTGGTGGTCGTGGTGGTGGTGGAGGTGGTTGTGGAGGTGCTGGTGGCGGCGACGGTGGCAGTGGTGGTAGTGGTAGTGGCGATGGTGGTTCTAGGGTGGTAGTGGTGGTGGTGGCGATGGTGGTGTTGGGGGTGGTGGTCGCAACGACGGTGACGGTGTCGGTGGTGGTTGTGGTGGTTGTGGTTGTGGATGTGGTGATGGTTGTGGTGGTGGTGGTAGTGGCGTGGTGGGGGTGATGATGGCGGGGTGGTGGTGGTGTTCGTGGTGGACGTGGTAGTGTTAGTGGTGGTGTTGGTGGTTTTCGTGGTCGTGGCGATGGTGGTAGCGGCGACGGCGATGCTGGTGGATGTGGTGGTGGATTTAGTGGTGGTTGTAGTGGTTGTCGTAGTGGTTGGTGGTGCTGTTGTGGTGGCGTCGGACGACGGCGGTGGTGGTGGTGGTGGTGGGAGTGGTGGTGGTGGTTGTGGTGGTGGTGGTGGTGGTTGACTTAGTGGTAGTGGTTCTTCGGTAGTGGTGGCGGTAGCGACGGTGGCAGCGGTGGTGGTAGTGGTTGTGGTGGTGGCGGCGGCGGTGGGGTGGATGTGGTTTTGGTGGTGGTGGTTGTGGTGGTGGCGGTGGTGCGGCGGTGGTGGTGGCGGCGACGATGGTGGTGGTAGTGGTAGTGGCGTGGTGGTGGTGCAGGTGGTGGTGGTAGGTGGTGGTGGTGATGGTGGTGTTAGGGGTGGTGGTGCAACGATGGTGGCAGCGATGGTGGCTTTGTGGTGGTTGTGGTTGTGGATGTGGTGGTGGAGGTGGTGGTGGTGGTAGTGGGTGTGATGATGGCGGCGCTCGGTGCTGGTGGTTGTAGTGGTGGTTGTAGTGGTGGTCGTAATGGTGGGGGTGGTGCTGTTAGTGGTGGCGTTGGCGTCGGCAGTGGTGGTGGTTCGTGTGGTAGTTGTGGTGGTAGCGACGGTGGCAGCGGTGGTGGTAGTGGTTGTGGTGGTGGTGGCGAGGTGGGTGGTGGTGGTTGTGGTGGTGGGTCAAGGTGGTGGTGACGGTGTGAGGTGGTGGTGGTGGTGGTGGTGGTGGTGGTGGCGGTGGTTGTGGTGGTGGTGGTGGTGGCGACGTGGAGTGGTGGTAGTGGTAGTGGCGATGGTGGTGGTGGTGGTGGTGGTGGAGTGGTGGTAGTGATGGTGGTGTCAGGTGGTTGTGGTCGCACGTTGGCGTTGTGGTGGTTGTGGTTGTGGTGTGGTGGTGGGGGTGGTGGTCGTGGTGGTTTAGGGTGATGATGGCGGCGGTGGTTGTGGTGGTGGTGGTCTGGTAGTGTGGTGGTGGTGGTGTTAGTGCTGGTGGTGGTTGTGGTGGTGGTGGTGGTGGTGGAGTGGTGCGGTGGTTGTGGTGGTGGTGTGGTGGTGGTGGCGGTGGTGGTGGTGGTGGTGGTGGTGGTGGTGGTGGTGGTGGTTGCTTGTGGTAGTGGTGGTGGTAGTGGTGGTGGCGGCGACGGTGGCAGGTGGTGTGGTGGTTGTGGTGGTGGTGGTGGGTGGTGGTGGTGGTGTAGTGGTGGCGGTAGGTGATGGTGGTGGTGTGTGGTGGTGGTGGTGGTGGTGGTGGTGGTGGTGATGTTGCGGCGACGGTGGTGGTGGTGGTGGTGGTGGTAGTGTTAGTGGTGGTGGTGGTGCTGGTGGTGGCGGTTGCGGTGGTTGTGGATGTGGTGCGGTGGCGGTGGTGGTGGTAGTGGCAGTGGTGGTGGTGGTGGTAGTGGTGGTGGTGGTGGTAGTGTTAGTGGTGGTGTTGGTGCTGTGGCGGCGGTTGCGGTGGTTGTGGAGGTGGTGCGGTGGCGGTGGTGTGGTAGTGCGGTGGTGGTGGTGGTTGTAGTGGTGACGTTGTCGGACGGTGGTGGTGGTGGTGGTGGTGGTATTGGTGGTGGTGCTAGCGACGGTGGTGGTGGTGGTGGTGGTGATAGTGGTGGAGGTGCGGTGGTGGTGGTAGTGGTTGAGTGGTTGTGGTTGTGGTTGTATCATGGTGGTAGCGACGACGGTGGGAGTGATGGTGGTGGTGGTGGTTGTGGCAGTGGTGGTAGTGATGGTGGTAGTGGTCGTTGTGGTGGTGATGGTGGATGGTGGTGGTGGTGGTTGTGGTGGTGGTGGTGGTGGTAGTGGTGATATGGCGGCGGTGGTGTCGTGGTCGAGGTGGTCGTGGTAGTGTTAGTGGTGGTGTGGTGGTGCTGGTGATGGTGGTGGCGTTGGCGGTGGTGGTGGAGGTGGTGTGTGGCAGTGGTGGCGGTGTGGTGGTTGTGGTGGTGGTGGTGTGGTTGTGGTTGTGGTGGTGGTGGTTGTTGACTTTGTGGTAGTGGTGCCGAGTAGTGGTGGCGGCGACGGTGGCACGGTGGTGGTGGTGGTTGTGGTGGTGGTGGCGGTGGTGGTGGTGGTGGTGGTGGTGGTGGTTGGAGGTGGTGGCGTAGCGGTGGTGGTGGTGGTGGTGGTGGTTGTGGTGGTGGTGGTGGTGGTGATGGTGGTGGTGGTGGTGGTAGTGTTAGTGGTGGTGGTGGTGTGGTTGCGGCGTTGGCGGTGGTTGTGGAGGTGGTGCGGTGGTGGTGGTGCTGGTAGTGGTGGTGGTGGTGGTGGTGGTGGTGGTGGTGGTGGTGGTAGTGGTGGTGGTGGTGCTGGTGGTGGTGGCGTTGCTGGAGTGGTGATGGTGGTGGTGGTGGTGGTAGTGGTGGCGTCTGCTAGCGGTGGCGGTGGTGGTGGTGGTGGTGGTGATAGTGGTGGAGGTGCAGGTGGTGGTGCTAGTGGTTGTAGTGGTTATGGTTGTGGTTGTAGGTGGTGGTGGCGACGGCGGTGGCAGTGGTGGTGGTGGTGGTGGTTGTGGCAGTGGTGTAGTGATGGGTGTAGTGGTCGTTGTGGTTGTGGTGGTGGTGGTGGTTGTGGTGGTGGTGGTGGTGGTAGGGTGGTGCTGGTGGTGGGGTGGTGGTTGTCGAGGTGGTGTGGAGTGTTAGTGGTGGTGCTGGTGATGGTGGCGACGTTGGCGGTGGTGGTGGTGGTGGTGTGTGGTGGTGGTGGTGGTGGTGGTAGTGGTGTGGTGGTGGTGGTGGTGGTGTGGTGGTGGTGGTGGTGGTGGTGGAGGTGTGGTGGTGATGGTGGTGGTATGGTGGTGGTTGTGGAGTGGTGGTGGCGAGGTGGTGGTAGTGGTGGTGGTGGTGGTGTGTGGTGGTGGTGGTGGTGGTTGTGGTGGTGGTGGTGGTGGTAGGGGTGATGTTGGTGGCGGGGGTGGTCGTTGTCGAGGTGGTTGTGGAGTGTTAGTGGTGGTGGTGATGGTGGTGGTGGCGGTCGTGGTGGAGGTGGTGTGTGGTGGTGGTGGTGGTGGCAGTGGTGTGCTGGTGGTGGTGGTGGTTGGTGGTGGTGGTGATGGTGGTGGGGTGGTGGTGATGGTGGTGGTTATGGTTGTCGTTGTAGGAGTGGTGGTGGCGACGGTGGTGGTAGTGGTGGTGGTGGTGGTTGTGGTAGTGGTGGTGGTGGTTGTTGTGGTGGTGGTGGTGGTGGTAGCGGCGACGGGGTGCTGGTGGTTGTGGTGGTGGTTGTAGTGGTGCTTCTAGTGGTGGTGTAGTGGTGGTGGTGGTGCTGGTAGTGGTAGTGTCGGCATGACGGTGGTGGTGGTGGTGTGATAGTGGTAGAGGTGCAGGTGGTGGTGGTAGTGGTTGTAGTGGTTATGGTTGTGGTTGTAGGATGGTGGTGGTACGATGGCGGCGATGGCGGTGGTGGTGGTGGTGGTGTCGGTGGTAGTGGTGGGATGGTGGTCGTGGTTGTGGTGGTGGTGGTGGTGGTTGACTTAGTGGTAGTGGTGCTGCTGGTAGTGGTGGCGGTGGCGACGGTGGCTACGGTGGTAGTGGTGGTTGTGGTGGTGGAGGCGACGGTGGTGGTGGTGGTGGTGTTGGGGTTGGTAGTGGTGGCGTAGCGGCGGCGGCGACGGTGATGGCGGTGGTGGTTGTGGTGGTGCTGGTGGTGGTGGTGGTCGGCGACACTGGCATGGTGGTAGTGGTAGTGGGGATGGTGGTTGTTGTGCTGCTGGTAGTGGTGGTGGTGGTGTAGGTGGCGTTGGTGGTGTTATGCTGGTGATGGTGGCGGCGGCGGTGGTGGTGGTGGTGGTAGGGGTGGTTGTGGTGTCGTCAGGTTGTGGACGGTGATGTGGTGGTGGTTGTGGTAGTGGCGGCTTCGGTGGTGTTGAGGTGGTATTGCTGGTTGTGGTAGTGCACGTGGCGGTATGGTGGTGGTGCTGGTGGTTGTAGTAGCGTGGTGGCGACGACGGTGTGGTGTTGGTGGTGTTGGAGTGGTGGCAGCGTGGTGGCGATGGTGGTGGTTGCAGCGGTGGCGGTGGTGGTGGTGGTGGCGGTGGTGGTGGTGTAGTACTGGTGGTGGCGATAGTGGCGGGGCGGTGGTGGTGATAGGTGGTAGTGGGGGTGGTGGTGGTGGCGGTGGTGTTAGTGGTGGTGTTGGTAGTGGTGGTGGTGGTGGCGGTGTTGGTGGCGGCGACGATGGTGGTAGTGGTTGTGGTGGTGGTGCTTATGGTGGTGTTGGTGGTGGTGGTGGTGGTTATGATGGCGATGGTGGTAGTGGTGGTGGTGCTGGCGGCGGTGGTGGTGGTTGTAGTGGCAGTGGGGGTGGTGGCGACGAGGGTGGCAGTGGTGGTGGTGGTGGCAGCAGCAGCGTGGCGGATGGCGTATCATTGTGGTCTCGGTGGTGTTAGTGCTGGTGGTGGTAGTGGTGCTAGTGGTTACGTTGCTGGTGGTGGTGGCGGCGACGGTAGCAGTGGTGGTGGTGGTGGCGATGGTGGTGGTGGAGGTGGTGGTGGTGGTGGTGGAGATGATGATGGTGGTGGCGGCGTTGGCGATGGTAGTGATGATGGTGGCGGCGAGGTGGAAGTTGTGGTGCTGATGGTGGTGGTGCGGTTGGTGGTGGTGATGTTGGCGATGGTGGTGGTGGTGGTCGCGGCGGTGGCGGCGACGTGGTGGGGGTAGTGGTTGTTGTAGTGGTGGTGGTGGTTGTGGTGGTGGTGGTGGCGGTCGTGATGGTGGTGGCGGTGGTCATGGTGGTGGTGGTGGTCGTTGTGGTGTTAGTGGTGGTGGTGGTGGTGTTGGTGGTAGCGGCGACGGTGAAGGTGGTTGTGAGGTGGTGCGGTGGCGGTGGTGCTGTTAGTGGTAGTGGTGTTAGTTGTGGTGGTGGTGATGGCGGGTGGGGGGGGTGGTGCTGATGGTGGTAGGGGCGGCGTTGGTGCGACGGTGATGGTGGTGGTGGTATTAGTGGTTGTGGTTGTGGTTGTACTAGTGGTGGTGGCAGTGGCGGTGGTAGTGATGGTGGTGGTGGTGCTAGTGCTGGCGGCGGACGATGGTGGTGGTGGTGGTGGTGGCGGGCTATGGTGTGGTGTTGGTGCTAGTGGTGGTGGTGGCGACGTGGTGGTGGTGGTGGTGGTTGTGGTAGTGTTAGTGGTGGTGGTGGTGGTGGTAGTGGGGGCGGCGGTGGAGTGGTGGTGGTGGTGGTGGTGATGGTAGCGGCGGTGTTGGGCGATTGTGGTGGTGGTGGTGGTCGTGGTGGTGGTGGTAGTGGTTGTGGTAGTGTGGTGGTGTTGGTGGTCGTGGCGGCGTTGGCGGTGGTGTTGGAGGTGGTGCGGTGGTGGTGGTTCTGGTGGATGCAGTGGTGGTGGTGGTGCTGGTGGTGGTAGTGGTGGTGGTGATAGTTGTGGAGGTGCAGGTGGTGGTGGTAGTGGTTGTAATGGTTATGGTTGTGGTTGTAGGAGTGGTGGTGGCAACGGCGGTGGCAGTGGTGGTGGTGGTGGTGGCTATGGCGGTGGTGGTGGTTGTTGTTGTGGTGGTCGTGGTGGCGGTGGTCGGTGATTACGGTGGTGGTGTTGGTGGTGGTGGTGGTGGTGGTGGCGGCGAATGGCTGGTTGTGGTGGTGGTGATGGTCGTAGTGGTGTTAGTGGTGGTCGCGGTGGTGGCAGTGGTCGCGTCGGCAGTGGTGGTGGCGGCGACGGTGGCGGTAGGGGTGGTGGTGGTGGTGGTGGTAGCGGCAGCAGTGATGGTTGTGATGATGGTGTTTGCGGCAGAGATGGTGGTGGCGATTGTACTGGTGGTGGTGATTGCGATGGCGACGGTGGTGGTGTTGGTGGTTGTGACGGCAGTAGTGACGGTGGTGGTGGTTACAGGGACGGCGGTGGTGGTGGCGATGGTGGGCGTGGTGGTGGTGGTGGCGGCGGCGGCGGTGCTTGTGCTGGTGGTGGTGGCAGCATCGATGGCGTCGACGGTGATGGTGTTTATGGTTGTGGTAGTGGTGGTGGTGGTGGCATCGCTTTAGTGGCGATGGCGGTTATGGTGGTGGTGGTCGTGGTGGTCGTGGTGATTGTGGTGGTCATTTTTATGTTAGTGGTGGTGGTGGTGGTTGTGGTGGTGGTGGCGGTGGTGGTGGCAATGGTGGTGGTGCTGCTGCTGGTGGTGGTAGTGGTGCTGGTGTTAGTGGTGGTGGTGGTGGAGGGGTGACGGGGGTGGTGGTCGTGGTAGTGGTGGTGTGGGGAGGAGCGGCAGTAGCTGCGACAGTCATGGTAGCGGTGGTTGTAGTTATTGTGGTTGTGGTTTTAACAGTGGTGTTGGCGGCAGCGGCAGTAGTGGTAGTGGTGGTGGTGGTGGCGGCGACGGCGGTGTTGGTTGTTGTGGTGGTGGTTGTAGTGGTGGTGGTGGTTGTGGTGGCAGCGGCGGTGGTGGTGGTTGTGGTGGCAGCGGCGGTGGTGGTGGGTGTGGTGGCTATTGTAGTGATGCGTGTAGTGGTTATTGTGGTGGTGGTGGTGGCGACGGTGCTGGTGGTGGTGCTGGTGGTGGGGGTGGCGGCGGCGGTGGCGAAGGGGATGGTGGTGGTAGTGGTGGTGGTGGTGGCGGCAGCGGTGGCGGTGATGGCGGTTATGGTGGTGTTTGCGGCAGCGGCGGCTGTGGCAGTGGTGGTAGTGATGGTGGTGATGGTGGTAGCGACGGTGGTGGCGACGGTGATGATGTTGGTGGTTATGGTGGTAGTGGCGACAGCAACGGTGGCGGTGGTGGTGGTGGTGGCGGTGGTGGTGGCGGCGACAGTGGCGGTGGCGGCGACGGTGGCGGTGCTGGTCGTGGTGGTGGCGATGGTGGTGTTAGTGGTGGTGGTGGTGGTGGTGGAGGTGGCGGCGACAGTGGTGGGGTTGGTGCTTGTTGTGGTGTTAGCGGTGGTGGTGGCGGGGATGGTGGTTATGGTTGTGGTGATGGACCTGGTGGTCGTTGTGGTGTTAGTGGTGGTTCTGGTGGTGGCGACGGCGGTGGCGATGGTGGTGGAGTTGGTGCGGTGGCGGTGGTTCTGGTGGTGGTGCTGTTAGTGGTAGTTGTGTTAGTTGTGGTGGTGGTGCTGGTGGCTGCACGGGGGGTGGTGGTGGTCGGGGGGCGACGGTGGCGGCGACGATGATGGTGGTGGTAGTTGTAGTGGTTGTGGATGCGGTTCTAGCAGTGGTGGTAGCGGCGGCGGCGGTAGTGGTAGTGGTGGTGGTGTTTGTGGCGGCAATGGTGCTGATGGTTGTGGTGGTGGTTGTAGTGGTGGTTGTAATGGTGGTCGGTGGCGACGGTGGATGTGGTGGTGGTGGTGATGGTGGTAGAGGTGGCGGGGGCGGTGGCGGTGGGGGTAGGGGTGGGAGTGGTGGTGGTGATGGTGGTGGTTGTGTTAGTGGTGGTGCTGGTGGTGGTGATGGTGGTGGGGGTGGCGGCGGCGGTGGCATTGAGGGTGGTGGAGGTGGCAGGGGCATTGGTGGCAGCGACTGTAGTGGTACTGTTTGTGATGGTGGCGGCGGCGACAGTGGTTATGGTGGTGGTGGTGGCGGTTGTGGTGGCAGAGACTGTGGCAGTGGTGGTGGTGGTGGCGATGCTAGTGGTGGTGGTGGTGGCGAGGATGGTGGTAGTGGTGGTGGTGGCGGCGGTGCTGATGGTGGTGGTAGTGGTGGTGGTGTGGGTGGTGGCGACGGTGGTAGTGGTGGTGGTGGTTGAGTTAGTGGTGGTGGTGGTGCTGGTTGTGGTGGCGTTGGTGACGGCGATGTAGGTGGTGGTGGTGGTGATGTTGGTGGGGGTGGCGTGGGCGGTGGCGGTGGGGGTGGTGGTGGTGGATGTGGTGGTGGTGGTGGTGATGTTGGTGGGGGTGGCGTGACCGGTGGCGGTGGGGGTGGTGGTGGTGGATGTGGTGGTGGTGGTGGTGGTGGCGTTAGCGACAGCGGTGGCAGCGATTGTGTTGGTGATGGTGGCGGTGGTGGCAGTGGTTGTGGGGGGGGGGCGACGTCGGTGGTGGTGGTGGTGGTGGCGGTGGCAGTTGTGGTTGTGGTTGTGGTGGTGGTGGTGTTGGTGGTAGTAGTGTTAGTGGTAGTGGCAGAGGTGCAAGTGGGCGCGGTAGCGGCGGTGGCGGGACGGTGGTGGTAGTGGTTGTGGTGGATGCAGTCGATGTGGTGTTAGTGGGGGTGATGGCGGCGATGGTGGTGGTGGTGGTGGTGGTGGTGGTGGTGGCGGCGACGACAGTGGTTGTGGTTGAAGTGGTGGCGGCGGTGGTGGTGGTGGGGGTGGTGGTGACGGTGGCGGTGGGGGTGGTGGTGATGGTGATTGTAGTGGTGGTGGTTGAGTTAGTGGTGATGGTGGTGGTGGTAGTGTTGGCGTCGGCGACGACGGCGGTGGTGGTGCTGGTGGTGATAGTGGTGGGGGTGGCGGCGGCGGCGGCGGTGAGGTGGTGGTTGTGGTGGTGGTGGTGGTTGAGTTAGTGGTGGTGGTGGTGCTGGTAGTGGTGGCGTCGGCAACGACGGTGGTGGTGGAGATGGTGGTGGGGGTGGCGAGGACGGTGGCGGTGGGGGTGGTGGTGGTGGTGGCGAGGGCGGTGGCGGTGGTGTGGTGGTGGTGGTGGCAGTAGTAGAGGTGGCGGCAGCGGCGGTGGCGGTGGTGGTGGCGGTTGTGGTTGTGGTGGATGCGGTCTAGGTGGTGTTAGTGTTGGTGGTGGCGGTGCTGGTGATGGCGGCAACGGTGGTGGTGGTGGTAGTGGTGGTGGTGGTACTGGTGGTGGGGGTGGCGGTTGTGGTGGCAGAGACGATGGCAGTGGTGGTGGTGGTGGCGATGCTTATGGTGGTGGTGGTGGTGGTGATGATGATTGTGGTGGTGGAGGCGATGGTGGTGTTAATGATGGTGGTTGTTTTGGTGATGGTGGTGGCGGCGAAAGTAGCGGAGAAGTTGGTGGGGGTGGTGGCGACGGTGGTGGTGGTGGTGGTGGTACTGCTGGCGTCGGCGACTGCGGTGGTGGTAATGGTGATGGTCGGTGGAGGGGGTGGAGGGGGTGGTGGAGATAGTGACAGTGGTGCGGGTGGTGGTGGTGTCGGGTGGTGGCGATAGCGGCGGTGGTGCGGGTGGTGGCGCTAGTGACAGTGGCGAGACGGTGGTGGTGGTGGTTGTGGTGGATGCGGTCGAGGTGGTGTTAGTGATGGTGGTCGTGGTGCTGGTGATGGCGGCAACGGTGGTTGTGGTGGTGGTGGTGGTGGTGGCGATGTTGGTGGTGGTGGTGGCTGAGTGGTGGGTCTAGTGGTCGTTGTGGTGGTGGTGGTGGTTGAGTTAGTGATGATGGTGGCAGCGGCGATGATGGTGATGGTGGTGGCGGGGGTTGTGATGATGGTGATGGTGGTGGCGGCGACAGTCATGGTGTTGGTGGTTATGATGGTGGGTGCGGCGTTGGTGATGATAGTGGTGGTGGAGGTGGTGGCGGCGACGGTGATGGTGATGGTGGTGGTGGCGGCAGTAGTGGCGGTGGTGGTTGTTGCAGCGGTGGCGGTGGCGGTGGCGGTGGCGGTGGCGGTGGCGGTGGTGATATATGTGGTAGTGGTGATGGTGGTGGTTGCATCGGCAGCGGTGGCGGTGGTGGTGGTGTGTGTGTGGTGGTGGCCACAGCGGTGGCGGTGGCGATGGTGTCGGCGTTGGTGGTGGTGCTGCTGTTGGAAATGACGGCGACATTGGTGGTGGTGATGGTGTGCTGGTGGTGGTTGTGGTGGTGGCGGCGACGACTGTGTAGGGACGATGGTGCTGGTGGTGGTTGTGGTTGTGTTAGTGGTGGCAGATGTGGTGTTGGTGGTGGCGGTGGCGGCGATGGCAGCGGCGGCGACGGTGGTTGTGGTAGTGGTTGTTGTGGTGGCGGTGGTGGCGGCGAAAAAATCAGCAGTGGTGGCGATGGTGGTGGTGGTGGTGGCGGCGACAATGGCAGTGGTGGTGGTGGTAGTGGTGGCGACGGCGGTGGCGGTGGTGGTGGAGGTGGTGCGGTGGCGGTGGTGCTTGTGGTGGTGCTGTTAGTCGTAGTGGTGTTAGTTGTGGTGGTGGTGGTGGTGGTGGTTATTGTGGTGGTTGGTGGTGGTGGTGGCGGCGATGGTAATGGTGGTGGTAGTTGTGGTTGTTGTGGTTGTAGTAGTGGTAGTGCTACTAGTAGTAGTGGCGGCGGCGACGACGGCGGCGGCGGTGGTGGTGGCGGCGGCGGTGGGGGTGGTGGCAGCGTTAGCGATGGCGACAACGGTGATGGTGGTGTCGGTTGTGTTAGGGGCAGCGACGATAGTGGTGATGATGGTGGTTGTGTATATGGCGGTTGCGACAGCGGCAATGACGGCGGTGGCAATGGTGGTGATTGTGGTGGTGGTGGCGGCGATGTTAGTGGTGGTGGTGGATGCGGCAGCGACGGCGGTGGTGGTTGTGGTAGTGGTTGTTGTGGTGGTGATGGTGGCGTCGACGATATCAGCAGTGGTGCCGGTGGTGTTGGTGGTGCTGGTGGCGGCGACGATGGTAGTGGTGGTGGTGGTGGTGGTGGTAGTGGTGGCGATGGCGGTGGCGGTGGTGGTGGAGGTGGTGCGGTGGCGGTGGTGGTGGTGGTGGTGGTAGTGGTGGCGTCGACAACGGAGGTGGTGGTGGTGGTGGGTGTGGCTACTGCGATGGCGGTGGGGGGTGGTGGTGGTTATGGAGGTTGTGGTTGTAGCAGTGGTAGTGGTTACGGCGGTGGCAGTGACGGTGGTGGCGGTGGTGGCGGTGGTTGTGGTGGTGGTGGCGGTTGCGATGTCGTGGTTGTGGTGGTGGTTGTAGTGGTGGCTGTAGTGGTCGTTGTGGTGGTGGTGAAGGCGATGGTGGTGGTGGTGGTTTGGTGGTGGGAGTGGTGGTCGTGGTTGTGGTGGTGGTGGTGGTGGTCGTTGAGTTAGTGGTAGTCGTGCTACTAGTAGTGGTGGCGGCGGTGACGACGGCGTAGGTGGTGGTGGTGGCGGCGACGGTGGGGGTGGTGGCGGCAACGGTGATGGTGGTGTCGGTTGTGGTAGGGGCGGCGACGACGGTGGTGATGGTGGTCGTTGTGTATATGGCTGTTGCGGCAGCTGCAACGACGGCGGTGGCAATGGTGGTGATTGTGGTTGTGGTGGCGGCGATGGCGGTGGTGGCGGCGATGGCGGCCGTGTTAGTGGTGGTGGTGGATGTGGCAGCGACGGCGGTGGTGGTGGTGATAGGGGTGGTAGTGGTTGTGGTGGTGGTGGTTATGCCAGCGGCAGTGGCGGTGATGGTAGTGGTGGTGGTGGTGGTGTTAGTGGTGGTGGTGGTAATTGTAGTGGTGGCAGGGGTAGCGGTGGCGGCGGAAGCGGTGGCATTGGTGGCGACAGCGGTGGCGGCGGCGATGTTGGGGGTGGCAGTGGCGGCGACGGTGGTAGTAGTGGTAGTGGTGGTGGTGGTAGTGGTGGTTGTGGTTGTAGCAGTGGTAGTGGTTACGGCGGTGGCAGTGACGGTGGTAGTGGTGGTCGTGGTGGTCGTGGTGGTGGTGGTTGTGGTTGTAGCAGTGGTAGTGGTTACGGCGGTGGCAGTGACGGTGGTGGTGGTGGTTGTGGTGGCGGTGGCGGTTGCGATGGTCGTGGTTGTGGTGGTGGTTGTAGTGGTGGGTGTAGTGGTCGTTGTGGTGGTGGTGAAGGCGATGGTGGTGGTGGTGGTGGTGGTCGTGGGAGTGGTTGTCGTGGTTGTGGTGGTGGTGGTGGTGGTCGTTGAGTTAGTGGTAGTGGTGCTACTAGTAGTGGTGGCGGCGGCGACGACGGCGGCGGTGGTGGTGGTGGCGGCGGCGGTGGGGGTGGTGGCAACGTCAGCGGTGGCGACAACGGTGATGGTGGTGTCGGTTGTGGTAGGGGCGGCGACGACAGTGGTGATGGTGGTGGTTGTGTATATGGCGGTTGCGGCAGCGGCAACGACGGCGGTGGCAATGGTGGTGATTGTGGTGGTGGTGGCGGCGATGGCGACGATGTTAGTGGTGGTGGTGGATGCGGCAGCGACGGCGGTGGTGGTTGTGGTAGTGGTTGTTATGGTGGTGATGGTGGCGGCGACGATATCAGCAGTGGTGCGAGTGGTGTTGGTGGCGGCGACGATGGTAGTGGTGGTGGTGGTGGTGGTGGTAGTGGTGGCAACGGCGGTGGCGGTGGTGGTGGAGGTGGTGCGATGGCGGTGGTTGTGGTGGTGCTTTTAGTGGTACTGGTTTTAGTTGTGGTGGTGGTGGTGGTGGTGGTGGCGGGGGGGTGGTGGTCTTGGCGATGGTGGTGGTTGTGGCGGCGGTCGTGGCGGCGATGCTGATGGTGGTGGTGTTTGTAGTGGTTGTGGTTGTGGTTGTGGCAGTGGTGGTGGCGGCGGCGGTGGTATTGTTAGTGTTGGTGGCGATTGCGGTGCTGCTAGTTGTGGTTGTGGTTATTGTTGTTGTTGTAGTGGTGGTGGTGGCGACCGTGGTGGTGGTGGTGGTGGTGGTTGAGTTACTGGTGGTGGTGCTGGTGGTAGTGGTGGCGTCGACAACGGAGGTGGTGGTGGTGATTGGTGTGGCTACGGCGATGGCGGTGGGGGGTGGTGGTGGTGGTGGCGGTGGCGGCGATGGTGATGGTGGTGGTGGTTGTAGTAGTGGTAGTGGTGACGGCGGTGTCAGTGACGGTGGTGGCGGTGGTGGCGGTTGCGATGTCGTGGTTGTGGTGGTGGTTGTAGTGGTGGTTGTAGTGGTCGTTGTGGTGGTGGTGAAGGCGATGGTGGTGGTTGTGGTTTGGTGGTGGGACTGGTGGTCGTGGTTGTGGTGGTGGTGGTGGTGGTCGTTGAGTTAGTGGTAGTGGTGCTACTAGTAGTGGTGGCGGCGGCGACGACGACGGCGGTGGTGGTAGTGGCGGCGACGGCGGGGGTGGTGGCGGCAACGGTGATGGTGGTGTCGGTTGTGGTAGGGGCAGCGACGACGGTGGTGATGGTGGTCGTTGTGTATGTGGCTGTTGCGGCAGTGGCAACGACGGCGGTGGCAATGGTGGTGATTGTGGTTGTGGTGGCGGTGATGTCGGTGGTGACGGCGGTGGTGGTGGTGATAGGGGTGGTAGTGGTTGTGGTGGTGGTGGTTATGCCAGCGGCAGTGGCAGTGATGGTAGTGGTGGTGGTGGTGGTGTTAGTGGTGGTGGTGGTAGTTGTGGTGGTGGCGGCGGCAGCGGTGGCGTTGGTGGCGACAGCGGTGGCGGCGGCGATGTTGGGGGTGGCAGTGGCGGCGACGGTGGTAGTGGTGGTAGTGGTGGTGGTGGTGGTGGTGGTTGTGGTTGTAGCAGTGGTAGTGGTTACGGCGGTGGCAGTGACGGTGGTGGTGGTGGTTGTGGTGGCGGTGGCGGTTGCGATGGTCATGGTTGTGGTGGTGGTTGTAGTGGTGGGTGTAGTGGTCGTTGTGGTGGTGGTGAAGGCGATGGTGGTGGTGGTGGTGGTGGTGGTCGTTGAGTTAGTGGTAGTGGTGCTACTAGTAATGGTGGCGGCGACGACGACGGCGGCGGTGGTGGTGGTTGTGGCAGCGGTAGTGGGGGTGGTGGCAGCGTCAGCGGTGGCGACAATGGTTATGGAGGTGTCGGTTGTGGTAGGGGCGGCAACGACAGTGGTGATGGTGGTGGTTGTGTATATGGCGGTTGCGGCAGCGGCAACGACGGCGGTGGCAATGGTGGTGATTGTGGTGGTGGAGGCGGCGATGGCGACAATGTTAGTGGTGGTGGTGGATGCGGCAGCGACGACGGTGGTGGTTGTGGTAGTGGTTGTTGTGGTGGTGATGGTGGCGACGACGATATCAGCAGTGGTGCCAGTGGTGTTGGTGGTGCTGGTGGCGGCGACGGAGGTAGTGGTGGTGGTGGTGGTGGTGCTTTTAGTGGTAGTGGTTTTAGTTGTCGTGGTGGTGGTGGTGGTGGTGGCGGCGGGGGGTGGTGGTGTTGGCGATGGTGGTGGTTGTGGCGGCGGTCCTGGCGGCGATGGTGATGGTGGTGGTGTTTGTAGTGGACGTGGTTGTGGTTGTAGTAGTGGTGGAGGCGGCGGCGGTGGTATTGTTAGTGTTGGTGGCGATTGCGGTGCTGCTAGTTGTGGTTGTGGTTATAGTGGTGGTTGTAGTGGTGGTCATAGTGGTGGTGGTGGCGACGGTAGTGGTGGCGGTGGTGGTGGTTGAGTTACTGGTGGTGGTGGTGGTGGTAGTCCTGGCGTCGACAACGGAGGTGGTGGTGGTGGTGGGTGTGGCTACGGCGATTGCGGTGGGGTGTGGTGGTGGTGGTGGTGGCGGTGGCGGCGATGGTGATGATGGTGGTGGTTGTGGAGGTTGTGGTTGTAGCAGTGGTAGTGGTGACGGCGGTGGCAGTGACGGTGGTGGCGGTGGTTGTGGTGGTGGTGGCGGTAGCGATGTCGTGATTGTGGTGGTGGTTGTAGTGATGGCTGTAGTGGTCATTGTGGTGGTGGTGAAGGCGATGATGGTGGTGGTGGTTTGGAGGTGGGAGTGGTGGTCGTGGTTGTGGTGGTGGTGGAGGTGGTCGTTGAGTTAGTGGTAGTGGTGCTACTAGTAGTGGGGGCGGCGGCGACCACGGCGGCGGTGTTGGTGGTGGCGGCGACGGTGGGGGTGCTGGCGGCAACGGTGATGGTGGTGTCGGTTGTGGTAGGGGCGGCGACGACAATGGTGATGGTGGTCGTTGTGTTTG